>UELX01000430.1:33880-79800 GCA_900480035.1 Eupelmus urozonus | reverse complement strand
GCTAGGGACTACTTTTTTAATGTTTGTTTTTGTTATCTGCTCTTTAAACTCAAAGTGTTTACCAAGTCGAAAACTACTAAATTTTCGAAACTAAAATGTTGCATATCAAATAAGACTATACAAAAATAAGTAGCACTTTTTCTCATCGTCAAAAATTTCACTTACGTACTTTAATCATAAACCTGTATTTGTTTCATAAAAAAGAGATTTGGTAATTTTTTTCGGTATATATATTATATATGTTCATACCTAAGCTCACCTTTTCAACAACCAAATTCAATTACAATCCACTAAATCGCTCCCAATTCTCGCCTTTTGCACCACACCTCACGCCCCAATGACGTAACTAAACAAACAGATTTCGCACGCACGACACCGTCCCAAGCGCGGCCAATAAAATTGAATTTAAATTATTTAACGAACGGACGCGTGCAGCAACCGGCCAATTTCATTAAACCCGCAAAAAGAGAGCACAGGAGCGTGACTTTCCGCTGAGCTCTTATTGACAAAGCGTTAATAGGCAAATCGCGAAAGGTGGATACACGGGCCGGGTCTCCAGGTGGTCCGCTGCCGCTTACCGCACGAAATATCGGCGTCGTTCGCGGTTTATTTCGAATTCTCGCGGAGCGTGGTTTATGGGGCCTTGCAAAACAATGATTTTTTGGCAATTATTTTTATAGCGGCTTTTGCAATTCGGCCGGCTGGGTGTATTGAAACGCGAGCTGGTTTTGGAATTTAATGCTGGTTATTGTTTGTTTATGATCGTTTCGTTTTACTCTCTTCTTAATAATATTGGTTGAATTTTCGTTTACTCAAAGGATTGTTAGTAATTAAGATTATTTGTTTTTGTAAAAATTTTTTTTGCACATATTTGTGTTTTTATATCTTAGAAAATATTCGATAATTTCTTTTTGTACCAGGTAAACATTGAAAACTCTTTAAAAAATACTCATAAATCTAAATTAAAAGAAATTCGAGCATAGTACTACGCTATTACATAAACAAACATTTTTCTCGCATTTCTTTCAATTAACTCTCACGTCCACCTTATCCTACCTCAAATTACACTCACAATAGCCCCTCTAATTCCCCACCAACCAAAAAACCTTCCGCCTATACCACCCGTCCATAAAACCTCAGGTCACGAGTGCTAATCGGCACGCGTGACTTTCCTACACTCCCGAATCGTCGGACCAACTCACACAAAAAAAACGGCACCTCGAAACTGCAGCGCCGCGACAAAACAGGTGCGGAAAAATTCGCGCTGTGTCTTTTCTGCTTCATAAATTCTCGCGTCGCGGCTACACGGACTTTTACTCGGGCCCGGGCTTTTTTTGCGCCGGCGGAACGTTTCACAAATCGCAGTGCGGCCACGCCGACCGCAGGCACTCGGTCAGCCGGCCGCCGATCGGATTTCACCTCTCGTCTGTTTCTTAAGGGGCATTTCTCGCATCCGAAAAGCGCCGAGTAATGGACTACCGGAATTTCCTTTCTCGGGGGTACTGATGGATAATCGTAAGTCTGTTTTTTTGTGAGTTTGGGTGTGGGGTTGATTCAAGAATGAAGTGGATAGGTGGAATGCCGAATTGTACTTTTCTTTGAAAAAAGAAGTTATTTGTTTCGGAGGTAGAATAGAATTTGGTCGGATTGCAAATAAACAATTTTTGTTCAGCCTGTACGTATTGTAAAAGAAAAATAGATGAAATGCATGTCTTTCGAAAGCAGTACAATAGATGATCAGAGCGAAGATAACAAAACCAAAAATGCCTGCTACAATATGCGCCGCTGAAAAATCCGAATCGAATTTAGATGCACTTATAGATCGGAGCATTGATGTAGCTATTCAGATACTCTAGAAATCGACCTAAATTGCGGTTATTACTTACAATAAAGCCCGACTTCTCCGCATAGAAAGCACCGAACCTTTTAGGCGTCGACGGATTTAAGGAACCTTCATCCAAAACCATTAGATCTCCAAAGTCCCAACAAAGATGAGACCACCGATAAAGCCCCCATCAAGAAAACACCAAGACAAATATCTCAAACCCACTTCTATCCCAATCACCAACCTCACCACACAAAACAATATCCAAACCCCGCCGCTTAATTGTTATCCCAAGCCACAACCTCTCCAAGCATTCACCTCTAAAGCTCCACACCTCGCGACAATCCAGCCTCCCATATGCATAACAATACAATCCCATTCACCGGCTCGACATTCCAATTACCCAGCCGCGCGCAGGAGCTGGCACCGATTACAAAAATATCCCTTCGCCTGCGCGGCTATATACCGTATGAATTGAGTCGTTGACGGAATCCAAGCGGCAATATCGTCCCACGTGCTGCGGCCAGCACGTGCGTCACGTGAAGTGCAGCGGCTCTCGTGCAGTGAAGGGCCAGTGTTGTGGCTAGCGGCCGGCGGATAGGAGAAGGTATGCACGTCTGGGATATAGTGTATAGGTGCATTGTACTCGGGCACGTGCTGCGGGCGCGCCGTTTCTTTATCTAGAGTTGCTGTTTGGGATTGGTTTTTTTTTTTATGGGTGGATGATGCAGGATTTGTTTGTTGTTGCGAGGGGGTTATGTGAGTATGTTAGGTTAGGAGGTTTAATTAGGATAAATAATATTGATGCATAATTCATGTGATGTGAAAGTCTTTAAATTTTTCGCCTCGATTTATTCAAACTGCTGAGTGAATTTACATACTGCCTCGTTTTTACGCGAACTTGTTAGAAGTTTAGGTGATCTCGGGTGTGATTTGTTTACGCGCAGCGCCCATCTGTTAATATACGTAATTATTATGCGCGGACTCTCTAATGTAGGATATAATGTTAATAAGCTAAATTTTTAATACGTGAAAAATGTAACGACTTTAGTGATAAAGTTGTTTTAGTTTACTTTCATTTTCGTTCCCTGTGCTTCTCTTTTCCTTTCTCCTTCGCCTATTTCATGCCTCCTTATATACTTAACTAATCATATTTTGGCCTCTAGGACAGCTATATTACGTCTTTGCTCACACACCTGTCTATCAAACGATCGCTAACGCATGCCAGCATGTAATCGCTACATCCAAAAGGAAACAAAACGCCGCGAATTGCATATCATAATGAGGCCAAATCGTGATTTGTGTTTCGCGATTATCGAGACTCGTGTTTAACGTCAAAATAATTTTCTTTCTAATATATGAAATATTCATGCTTTTTTTTGTAATTTCAAATTTATATTAAAAATCAATTTTATAATGCTTATTTAAATAAAAAATTGATTTTAAGATTCAATCATTTAATTTTTTTTAAGCTCTCTCTATAATATAATTATAATATTTTAATGTTTATATATATTTTGTACAGGTATTTTAACTTAAAAAAACATACTAACTATTTTTTACACGAGCACTGTTTATAATTTTTAATTTAACCTAAATACCCTCGTCTAAAACCTAAATTTTTTTGCAAGAAATAACTTTCAACCCAAAAAAAATATAAGCCTGACCTCTTTACCTACCCATACAATGCCCAAATCAATCATCCCACATATCCACGTTACCTCAAACCAGCCGTCACGTTCACGCCACATCTATAATTAACCCTACCGCTCAATCAGAAATAAATAAAGCCTCAGCACAAAATTCAACCTAGCAAAAGCGGAAGAGAAGAAAGTCTAAATCCCAGTGTTTCCTCCTCTCAGAATTCGCGCGTCTGGCTTTCGCGCGGCACTCGAGAGCCGAGAGAGTGCGTCTCTTGAATTATTGGCCGTGACTCGCTGATGTGTTTTCGCTTTCACGGCGCGAGCGCGGGTCAGGCAACTTTTTATTTCTTTTGACCCCTATAGCAGTGTGTATGTATATACGCGCCGTCGATGGAGCCGATGAACTTTTATCTGGCGCGCTTGCGCAAGCCGTTAATTAAGCGGATCTTCCTTTCGTTTGAATTTTCCGAGAGTATAAATATAAAACGGAGATGTCCGGTGAAGCGGGTATGTATAGCCGTATTTGCATATTCGATGGAAAGTTGGTGCGGGAGAGGATTAATTGATGGGTTTTATTTAACGACGCGAGGCTTTTACGTTTATCGAGGCAAAATGATTCGCTCTTGCACAATTTTGAGAAACAGATTTTCAAGTATGCTGTTGAGATGTTTACTCGATTTTTTATGGCCTGTCTTATCTAAATGGATATACTCAACGGAACTGTAAATTAGGTAACAGTGCCTCTATATAGCATTTTAAAAAAGTCAAAAACGTTACAACTCAATAAACCAATTTACTAAAAACTATCTTTATCTCTAAATCCTCGAATTCCCAAACATTAGTAAAACACAATGTAACATAAACACAACAGACATCTCCGAGCTCACAGAAGCAATCTTAACGATCCTTTTTCCTCGTCGAACCATCCGCACCGTTGCACCAGTGATGCACTTCTTTCTACTTAAACAAAAAAAAAACAATCTAAACTCTATCTCCAGCACGCATCGGACGAGGAAAAACTGTAAACGCGAGGGAAATCGCGGCTACGTTGCGCAACTCCGTTTTGTGTTCCTTCCGCGCGCGGCTAGATGACGACGATTAGGAAAAAGCTCTTTCTTTTCTTTCTCCCGCGTTGTTCAACGCAACTGCGTGCCGGAGAAATGCAGCGCGATGTTACGAGAGCGCTCTTTCAGAGTCGAGCTAGTGTTTTACTGTCGGATTTTGATGCTTGGAAGAGAATCGAGTGCGATTCGGGTGTGATAGTGTTATTTAAACGTTGGGTTTGTAGGAGGAGAAAGTGTGATGAAGAATTTGAGCGTGAGATGGTTTGTATTGTCTTGTTATGGTTTGCTTATGAGTAATAATGCTGATTGTAATGCGGTTCTTAAAAAGTGTTTTTAAGACAAATTATCAAAGTTGCATGATTGTAGTTAAAACATCTCAGTTATATTTTATGATAACTCATTCATAACTCCCTGTACTATCATTACCGACAACAAGATATACATTATTTCTCTAATTATTTCACGCACTATCATCACGTGATGTACGACACACCAGGTACAAATCTAATCAATGTACACACTCACGTCTAGCACAATCGCAACGCGACAAGCAAGAAAGCAGCGTTAACTTTCTTCCGCACAAAGTAAACCACGCTCAACCAGCAAAGCTCAGCGTCTCCCGGCGCTAATTTCGCATTATCACCGCCCAGCACGTAATTTACAACCGTATGATTTGTTTCGTTGCCTGCGCTCCTTAATCACACCTGATAAATGTGAAAGTCCCAACTTAAGCACCTTAATCCGAGGATAATTCTCACGGCTTCCTATAGCTGAAGTCGTGATCCAGTACCGCAACTCTCGATCGATTCATTAACGTCCAATTCCCGTAACAAACCAGAAAAGATCCTTCCTTCCGCAAAGCCACCAAAGACGAATCTTCGACTTCGAGCTTCAAGGAGACGGTATTATGACATCGATGGTTGGATAACGCCGGGGCGGTCATTGGCCAAGCGAGTGGCGAGTGTCACTTTGCGCGCCCTTTTATGTCGAGTTAGCTCAGAGTGTGTGGAGGAACGCGGCTCTTCCCGGTCGGGCTTTACGACTTTATCTGCTTGGAGCGACTTCCGCGAAGGCAGGGAAATGCGGTGTTAGGAGAGATCGTAACGGCGGTTTTATCGGGGCTTTTTCGAGTTTGTTTTACAATGCTGTTTGCGCGAGGTTTTGCGAGAGTGTACTTTATCTTTTTTTTTAGAGGTAGTGAAGTTTTTAGTTCTGTTGCGGTTACTAGATTGATGCGAAGAATCACTGAGAAAAATTTTAGATCGATAAACAATAAATAAAGTTATTTATAATAAATACACTCTTTTACCTATATAATTTTTTATTATTATTAGTAAATTGAATTTTTATTTAAAAGTTATTCACACTATAACATTTTTCTTTGGCAAAAATTAAATTCAAATAATCGACTATAACGTATGATTCATACGACATCTTCTAATAATAATGTATATTAAACGATTAGTAGGAAGTAAATTTTCTACCACTAAAAAAGCGTTCACCTGAGCATGCTCACCAAACACACAACCTCGCTCAATTAAAATCTCCCCAATTCATCATCATCACCGCGCAAACGTTCAATTCCCAGCGCGTCGTTTCCCTTGCACGCGTAAAAATGCCACATCACGCCTCTAGCGAGAAATCCTGCTCTTTCCGCATTACCCGCAATTAAAGATCTATTTGTCAACTCTTGCATGATGCTATTTTTTCCGTGAATCACTGAGAGAGATGTAATTGCACTACGTGCAGCTATAGTATATGGCTTCTCCGTCACCTGCGCGGTAAGTTTCTCTTTGCTGTTCAGACACTTTGGTGTGTTTACCTTTTATACTCCCGCCTGAGAGGTGGATTTGCATATGTTTGGTTTATGTTTATGAAGACCGGGTGGATGCCGCGGGTAGAAAGTTCGTTAAGAGCCGGAGCGAAGTGTTTTTTTCTCCGGCTACTCGAGCGTGTTTCATTAATTTCAAGTGCGCGGATGATTCATTGTCGAGAGCTTTATGGTGCCGGGGCGGAATTGGTTAGCTCTGCGAATGGGAATGTTTGTTAATTAGGTGATTTGTGGATGTGTTTTATTGGTTTTTACGTTGGTGCGTGAAGTATTGATTGGTAAATTCCAAAGTTATGATTTTAATGGTTAAATTTACGAAAATGGAAATGTAATTTAGATCTCAAGTTTCTTTTGAGAAATAACGTAAGTTTTGTATAGTTCTAATTACTTTTCATTCTTTAATAATACCGTTTTCCATAGTGTTGAAAATTTTACAAATGACTATATATATTAATTATTGTTAGCAATTTGTTATGTTAGAAAAACTTTCTGAAGTGTAACTACTATTATTATACTAAACGATTTCTGTAAGTAGATTAAACTTTGCAAAATACAAAATGTAAATTTTATCAGTAACAATACTAACAAATAAACTTTCCTACCAAGCTTGTTTACTAATTAATTACATTCCCCAACCTAATAAGCTTCTAATCCACTAAACCAACCTAACCTCAAAAAACGCGCATACCAACTCACTCCCGAAAAAAAATCTCACCTATTGCCGAAATATATTCACTCAGCGGGCACCGAATATCTCGGCTAATTAAAGCGCTACCGAAACGCAGCGAGTCTCCGCGTTCCCCATAATTCGCTTCGGCGGGGCAATAAATCCGCGCGACACTCGTGTACCAACATTACCGGCGACACGATCGCACTCGAGCGCGCCGAGATTCAAATCACCGCGGCGTTTAGCTCGTGCGATAATTGGCCCCGGGTGCACCCTTGTATGTACATGGGTACTCGGGGTTGTTTCAAAATAGGTCTGTGGATGTGGATTTTAGTGGGAGTTGGTGTGTTAGATGTCGCGGAAAAGTCTGTCGTGATTGTTGATGTATATACAGTAGGCGCGAGGTGTCGGTCAGGTGCCGAGAAGGGAGCGAGAGAATATGTATAAAAAAATTAATTGAGCGGAGTGAGTTTAAGTGTGCTATGTAGAATTATTTTTTTAAATTTATTTTTTTGGTTTCGACTCTATGAGAAGTTAAATATAAAACTATAATGATAAATATTTTGAATTTATCATGCATTTTGAATATTGAGATTAGTTATTTAATAAAGATTTTAAGTAGTAGAAGTACAAAATATCGTGCAATTTTATTTGGTAGTTTATTATTTAAAAATTGTGAATAGCTTTTACTACAATCTATAAAGCACAATTGCAATTTAATTAAATTTATATTATTATGTCAATGTTGCAAAATTTAATTATATTTTATGCAATATTATTTTTTGGTATAGGTAAATGTATAAAAGAAAAGAAGAAAAGAATATCGTAGTGGCTTTTTATATATTATTGAGTAAAATGTACTTACAGACTCCGTAGACTCTGCGATTAAATTGAAATATCCATAATTTTATGTTTTTCTTGCTGAGATATAAGAGTTTATTTTTAATGATAGTAATAGGAATGACTATTATTTTATATATTAAATTTAATACTTAATGAGTATTATCGAAACATTAATATCATAGTTATAGTTACTATACGCATGTCTAGCCAATATAAATCTAATAAAATAATTGCAGTACTTAAATGATTGGAGTTTACTCTTGTATTTCTAAGAGATTTAAAAATATTATTTTACAATCTTTCTAATGTCATAAAAGTGAAAATTCCTAAAAGTTTTATCAACTTTAAAAAAATAACTTTCTGATATCAGCTGGTACGTATAAGTTTCATGTAATTTATTTTGCCCTGGACATTTAAATTTGTTTCATAATCTTTTTAAATCAATAATTTTTATATATAAATATAAGATACTACAATCAACACAAATTTTTTTTTTTAAAGATATATCACAAATAAATTGTCTAATACATTCCTGTAAGGCTTAAAATGCTAAATAAAAAAAAAGAAAAATTGTCTAAAAATACGCACAACATCACAAAACAATAAATAAACAATCTCAAAAGCAAAAGACAAGCACGCACGCTCATCGCTCTCCATCGCATCACCAGCACTCATTGCCAATAAATTTCTCCCTATCTCTCATCTCCCACCTCCTCGTTCTTCATCCAATCACCGAATCAGCCCAACGTCAGCAGCCGATCGATCTTCGCCTCTTCCCTTACCTCTCGCATACGGCAGTTGATCAGCTCACCGCTCCGCTCTTCCGCGATGCAGAACCCGATATCCATTCTATCCCCCTGCGGAAAGCAGCTATACACTCGTGGGCCAACTTTCTCCGCGTAAGCCTGAAGATGACGCGATTGTAGAGAAGCCGCCGTTGTTTTCCGTCCCTTGTTTAGCGCGCGGGTGTCAGTCGCGCGACGTTACGTCGCCAGAGACAGCATCGTGACGTAACTCAGCGGGCACGATGCCATTTTCCTCTCGTCCTTTTCCCCGACTGAGCGCAACGTTTCTTGCATTGCGCGCGAGCTATACATGTAAATCGCACGGAATTTGGTGTTTTGCACGATCGAGGCGCGATCTTTTACGTAGGGGGAGGGGTGGGTTACGCAAGGCGCACGCAAGTTTTTTTACGTAAATCTACGGGTTTTGAATTTCGGAAAAGTCGAGAGGGGGAGAGTGGTTTTTCTGGTCAACTGATAAGAGCCTGACGTTAATTTGTTTCACCTGTATGCTCAACCCGGTACAAGGAGTTAATCAAGCTCGATCTTTTTTCCAATCGAAAAAGTTTCGTTTTGTGCAGCGACTCAGTAGTTAGAAACTAGTAGTCGACAAAGCTATTTAATAGCACATCGCGCTGCGGGTAATCCAATCCAGCAGTGCAAACTTTCGCATATCGAGCCCAAAGTCACTGAAATCCATGAAGCACATAAATTATTGCCAGGGTCGGCACATGGGACTAATTGCATCAAGCTTTACAACTTGTAATTTGTTACGGATCCCGCGTCTGGGCCGTCCCACGCGCGGCGGCCCGCATGAAAGTGGAACAGACGTCTGTGTACGCACGTATCAATTGAAATTTTAGAAATCAAGCGTGGATATGCGTCAGTGCTTGTAATCGGTGTAATTATTTAGGATTGGATGTGTTCATTGAAGGTCTATGTTTCGCTGCTTGCTGTGGAGTTTACTTGACCCATCGTTAGTGTCTGGAAGAAGGAAAAGTAGTCGGGTTTTGTATAAACGTACGATTAGGACGGTGTAATTGAATGGCTTCTTCGGGTGAGTGATTGTACGTTTTTTGGGGCGGCCTACTTTGTATTTGGTGAGATAAAATCTATTTGCTTAGGAGTAAGCCGAGTCTATAAGTCTGTAATAAGGTAATGATTTAATTAAAGGTTTAATAATCAACATAATCGATCATTTTCTGCGATTAAACCTATAGTAACATTAATCATTGCAATTTTTTCAATAAGCGCCAAAAGTTTCACAAATTATTCCGAAGTTTCAACAACAAACCGCACGTATAAATCGAATTCGCCAATGTAATTGTTGTTTCTATAAATACCTCCTCTATCCAAAAAAACTTTTACCCGTTTAAAAAACAGCCGCGCGCCATGTAAAATGCTAACTTGAACTACAATTCCCACCACGTCGTATATTTTCGCAACTGGCAGCCATTCAACAAAACAGCCGTCAAAAATCCCCAATAAATTCAGTGGCGCAAAAAAAAGTAATCCAAACGTGCCTGTCGCCGAGTCCATCAATAATCTACTGCAGCGCGTGTATAGTCCGCGGAGAAAAAAGGCGCGGGACTATTCGGCGCGAGATTAAGGAGCGATTGCACGTACAATAATTCAGCGGCGCGGCACTTTCGTCAGCCGTCTCTGGCATTCCGTTGTGAAATTTTTGCGACGAAGTGAGCTGTACCGGTTGGGATTAGCGATTTCGTGTGGTTTGAGGGAGGTGAGTTAGGATTTCCGTGATTTTGTTTTTCGTTTTGAGGATTGGATGGTTAGAGGGTCTTCCGGTATTTAATGTTTCTGTATTTATTTCAAACTGGATTAGATATTCAAATGCATAGATTTTCAATTTATTAATCTTAATTAAAGTTGCATTGAGGGGTAAAATGAGTTTCGATAAATAAGTCTACGTTAATAGTTATATATATCCAATTAAAAAAAACTTCAAAATTAAGATTAAAACATCAAGAGCATTTTCTGCATTATAGAACTAACATAAGTAAAAGAAGTTGCTAATTGAAACTATGAACTAAAATGAGAGATCACGTAACACGAGCAGATTTTTGAGAATAATAATTTAAAATTTAATTAAGCCAGTCTATCCAACGTTCATAGTTTTATTAAAAAAATGTCTTAATCTTAAGATAATAATAGGTTCGTTAATGGCGCATTAAGATTACAAATAGCTCGTGACTCGTCCGCGTGTAATACTATTTCAACCGGCCGTTTCCTCGTGTGACGACATCCCACAGAATACCTTTTTTTTGTTCCTAGCGTTTCGAGAGCAACACGAATATTAGAGTGCAAGCTTGCGAGCGCTTATTTCTAATTGTCGTAACGCCGAATCAACTATCTTTTTTCTCGGTGCGACAATGATTGAGCGATTTGTCCGCGCTGCTCTGATAAATATACGGCTGTAATTATGAGACGGATGATTTATATTCAGGATGATTCTGGAATGAGGAAGTCTCGTGGATGCCTGATGTGGTTCTTGAAGAAAGTAATTCTGGATCGGTGACGAGTGTGATTCATTTATTAAGAGCCTCAGGGTAGTTGCACAATATTTTTGTAATACAATTCTAATATTGTTTTGATATTCTTTCAATATTATTCTAACATAACTTGAATATTAATTTAATATTATTTCAATATTGTTCTAATATTGTTTTTAATATTATTCCAATATTGTTCAAATATTGTTCTAATATTATTCTAATATATTGTTGTATAAATTTAAAATTTTTAAAAATAGAAAAGTTAAATAGCTGATTAAACGTAATATTTTCTCCTAATACCTTGTCAACATTTCCGTAAATTCGTGAAAATTGGCTACGAAAGAAATAATTCTATCTAATCAAAAAATCGTTATCTAATTAAGCAATAAAAGTTGCTAAAATATAACGTGATTTTGAAACCGCTACTTATCGCACCCTCTAAATCCCGCCTATTACGTCAAAACTGCCTAATTGAGACTCACTTCTCAAATCCACCTCCCTCTAATACCTGCTTTTTATTATTCCGAATGACATTTATTAGATAAACGCCACTATAGTTACACTACCGTCCAGTCGCCATTTAAACGCATTCTTGCCTCTCAAAATTACCCTAATCTGCATTCGCGCGCAAATAGCTCCGCGTTTTTCTCACGATATATCAGCGACTCATAACCGTATCGAATATCAACGTGCGTGCGCGATTTGTCACAGGAACGTTCAACCCTTACGTAATTGCATGATTTATTCACTGGCTCGATGCGCATTATCCTAGATACTTTTTGCGAGCATCTTGACGGAAACAATGTCAATGTTATCCGAGTAGTTTCGCATTATGCGTAATAATTCATTTCGCTCGCTTGTATAATTAACGAGGCATCACGGCGGAGAAGGCAGAATAACGTAAACGCGCCGGTTTGCCGGAGTCTATACTTTGCATTTACGATATTAATGATGCTGTATTAATAGTTAACTCGCACATTTAATTAAGTCTTGCAATCTTAAAAGGATGATTCAGCGATAAATTAACCGTGCCAGAGCTCGAGCGGTTTGCGTTTGCCTGCTTATGTATATGAGCACGAGGTCGGGGATGCGTGTGCGTAAATATATAACGCAATTCGTGCATTCCAGATGGAAGAAAAGACGTCGACTTGTGTTATGATAAGGTTTGTACGTTTTAAGGGGATGGAATTTTAAAGGATAAGTGCTGTGTATGAGACATTCTCGTATTTGATGCAATATTCAATAATTATTCAATAACATGTTTCTTCACTTGCATTTCATTAGGTCAGACTAATGGAATGATAATGTTAATATAAACAATTAGCGAAGTCAATTGAAGTAAAGGTATGATAAAATTAAAATTGTTTTCATAATTTATCATTAATTATTCTACGATTGATGAACCATCCCCGTTTTTATAATCTATAAAAAAACAGCAAAAAAACATTTTTTAAAATCAGTCCACAATACCACCTCCCAGCTCACCAACTCTCCTAAACCCACCGCAGTGAAAAAAGACGCCGGTGGCCCCGCACAAAAAACTCCATCCTCAAGCCTTACACGCGTGAATCAACGCCGCTTTCGGTGTAGCAAGCGGACTATACGCGCGAATCCGCGCGTTTTCTCGCTCGCGCCTCTCACGTAATACTCGCGCTCGCGGTAATTAGCCGGCGCGAGCGCGCGTGTGTACGGCAATTAGAGAAAAAATTGAAGAATCTCGAGCGATGCGCGGCGTTCGCTTATTAAGGAACTGCTCAATTAGAAACTTACACGTGCGCGAGCCCTGACCGCACGCAAAACGTTAGCTCGCCGGTTACACTTACTTTCTACGCCGCGGTTGTAATAATGATTTCATTGCGGGCGCGCAATTTTTCGCTTTTACTGGAAAGCGCGAGTGGCTATGTTGATGGTTGCGCCGCTTTGGAAAATGGCTCGGGACGTTTATGTCTTTGTTTGCCATAGTGGATTCGAAGTTTTATGGGTTTTGCTTAGAGAGTAGTTAGTTTGATGAAGTGATGTATGGTTAGAGAAACTTTAATTATAGTGTGGGACTTTCTTTGTTATCGAGAATACGGCTGGAGCCATTTTTCCACATTTAATTTTTCGGAAAATTTCTCAACGTTAAGTTGGTATTAATATCATTTTGTATTCTATAAATAATTAATATCCATAACAATCAATTTTTCTTTTAATTTAACAAAACCTTTAAACTCGGTCTCTTTAAAATAAAATTTTGTATGTACCATTAGCACCAAGCAATGCTGGTAGCCCAGCGCGCTTCAAGTTCAAGCCAAACATCATAAATTTCTGAACTCGCGCCTCTCTCTCTCTGTATATCCCCTGTGAACGAGCACACGTCAATTACCAAGCCTACAGTGATTATTGATTACTAGAAAAGCACTCGCCACGATAATCCCGCTTGCGAAACGGCAAAGCACACCTGAAAACGTCAGGCGAGGAGGAGAAGCAAAACACTTGAGGATACGTCTTGTTTGCTTAAGGATTTACGAGTGATCCGAAACGGTATCGCTTTAAAATGATGAAAGAGGAAAAGACGTCTGGATGGAAAAATATTTTTCCAGTGTCGCTTACGGTTTCCGTATTGTCGGCCCATTCAACGAGATGAAAAACTCGTTAAGTAGCCTGTAGGTGTAACTTGAGCTCGTGTTTCCAAACAATATTATTACAGGAAAAATTGATATCCCAGCGCAGGTTCCGCACTTCTCGCGATATTAATGAGCTTTGACAAAAAGCTGAGTAATTTGTACTACTCTATGTTCGGTTACAAATTTGCAAATTTCACTCTCATTAAAGTGAAATCTGATTCTGAAAAGGATCTAGAGAGCGCGCGCTGATTTTTTTCATCATTAAAAATCTCATAACTTTCCAACGGCACGCGGCCAATTGAGCTGGACATTTCTATCTCTCTCGTATTACGAGTCGATTACCTTTTGGCTTTTGAAAATTGCACGCGCGTGTATACCTATACACCAGACGGTAGTGCCATTTTCCGGACAACGATAATAGCCGCACGACTAACCATTCTGCGGGATTACGACTAATTCCTACATCGCTGGTGTTGATTAGAAAAGTAGCTCAATAAGGATAATGACTCCACTACCGTCGTAGATCATTTTCCCGTCAAACTCCACCATTCTCAACGAATCCATCCATAGACAACGTGAAAAAAAAACCTCGCTAATGGAATTACAAAGCCGTCGGACAAGCTCTCGAATTCCAATTTTCCAACTGTCGCAATCGCCTGGGAAAACGGCAGAGTTTCCAAGCGATTATCCCAGCCCTCAGTCATCCTCGCACGTATATCCCAGGCTGAATAAAGCCAACCGCGCGCTGCTTTGCATACGGCCCCGCGGTGTCACGCGCGCGCCAGCGTAACTCTTGGCGCTCACGACTGGCACGACGTGCCGCAATAACGAGAATCGCGTATTCAAGGGAAGAAGCGCCAGAGTCCCGATAGGCACGAGTGTTTTGTTTGCGAGGAGCCGGCCTATTAGCGGCTGCGCGCTCGTGTTTAAGGTGAAACTTGGAGCGGGTAAGCATTAAGTAACGCGAGGAACGGTTTGTGTAACCGGAATTGTGCGTGCGTTGTTCTCTTGTTGAGAGCAGCTGGGTTTTTGGCTTTTTGCGGAGTGTGTTTTCGTTGCGCTTTGTAGTTTCGGGGTTCTTTTTTGGGAGGTTTTGGAAGTGAAAGGATGGGTGATGGGTTGGGATTTGAATGGGATTGTTTGGTTTGGCTATGCAGGGATGACTGTGCTTGTTTCTGCTTTGTGGGCGATATGAAATGGGTGTTAAAAATTTTTTAGAGTGGTTAAGTCTAGACCTTTTTAACTTGGATAAATATTGACGTGTTATTTTTGTGGATTTATGACTTAAATGGTGTCGGGAATATGCGAAAACAAATGTCATTGTGAGCGTTACTGCAATCTGCGTGACATAACTGGATTTCTAAAATGAACAATGCAAAGTGTACTACTTGGCACTTAGTCAAAATTAGGTGATGCTCTTGGACAAACCGACGTGCAAAGAAAATTACGTCATTTGGGAAACAATTGCATTTTCTTGGATAAAACCTACATTATTGTATTATCACTCTTGTAAAGTAATGTAATTAAATTCAATTTAAAATTGAGGCTCGTTATTTTAAGCGACATCAAATAAAAAGATCTAAAGTAATTTTAATAAGGCACCTTATATAAGCAAGGCATTTGAATATTTTCAAATATAAAATTAACGATAATAATATCTGCTACCATAAAAGTACCACACGACAATGTACCATTTGCGAAATAATAAAAACTTTAAACCACACACAGCAAAACTACTAACCAGCCAGAATTCCAATACATTCTTACACCCAATTATCCCTAGAAAACCACCGAGATAATTGCAAGCTTTCAATTTATTGTAGCGTTTAGTATTTCTTCATAATTCATGAATAATAGATTGTGAGAAACCACGCTCTCGCGTGCCCATTTCAAAAGCTTATAAATTAAGACCGTAACTCAGGGACCCCGATTGTCAATAAATACACCGCTTCTCATAACCTCGCACCCTCTACTTAACTCCTCATTAACACCTCAAACATACTTCTCCCACTCTCCTAAAAAATCTCGTTACATCGGCTACCTCAGCGCCCCTCTAGCACGCGAACTCATTTTATCACCTTGTTTCTGATTTTTCTCTCTCGCGCTTTCTTAGACACGAGCGCAGGCTACATTTTCCATAAAATAACGAAGTGTTAATAGCCATGCGCGCGTGGCCGGTATCCGTTTCTCTCGATCGGTATCTGAGGGAGCGTGAAAGGTCACGGATGAATCACATAATTACCGGGGCGTTAAAAGCCCGTAAATATAGCTAGACGGATTTCCACACCCGCGCGAATTACACGCGGCCGGTTGTAAACGCTCCAGTTTTATTATAATATTGCTCCCAGCGAGAGCGCGATTTTTTCCTTACACCTCGATGGTTTAATTGCCGGGTTTGTGCTTGCGACATTATAGAGCTGTGAGGCGTGTTCCGTGGTGATCTAGGCTCGTGTTAGCTGGATAGGTGGGATCAAAGGGTGCCGTTAAGTTCTGATTTAGATATTATTAGTGGAGTGGGTTGTGTTATGTGGATTATGTTATGGTTTCTTTTATTATAGTACGGGTTTGAAATCTTTTGTGATGGACTTCCAGTGGTATGATCGGATATGTAAACGCAATCGTTATATAAATAAAAGCGCGTAACTCTGTAAGCTTGATTTGTCTGACAACAAAAAAAGGTGATTAATGTATTAGATACATGTACTTGTGGTAGACGGTTTAGCTTTTCTTTTGATAGTCTTTGTTTGCAGCATAACAAAACATACGTTTATTTCTATAGTTAAATCTAATACTAAACAAATAATTAGATGTGCATGATTTGAAATTATTTTTATTACTTAGCTTATAGCTCTTACCAATACTGATAAATTTAAAGTCGAAAATTATTTGCTCAGTAACATAATACCCGAGAAAAAATGCGCGACCGGGTTACAACAGATTCGGTAACGTTATTTCTCCATAAATTCTTTATAGTACAAGATTATTTATCTTTTTCTAAATTAAAACTATCAGATCTATTTATCCACGTACTTCGGCCCGATATCCCAGCTCTGATTCACGCCGATAAAATCCATTGCAAAATATAAAGTAATTTCTCTTTTGTTATTTATAGGTGCTCTAATCAAATCTTATATTCCCCTAAAATTTTATGAACGCAATGCGCTCGGCTAAAAATATGATTTTAGATGTAATTTTACATAATCACCGCGTTAAAGTCTCAAATGGTATCATAGAAGAGAAAAGAATTTCACTTTCGTTGCTTACAAAAAAAGGCTCTGGAAAAATTGAAGAATGCCTTTTCAACCACTAACATAAACCCAAACGGCTGCCGGCACTCTCCAAAATCTATTTCACCTTCAATTAGCATAAATACTTATTTTCACCGGCTTTACGATCCTCATTGCCATGTATGACCACGTCTCGCATTTGTCTTAAAAACATTACCCAAATTAATAGTCAGCATTACGTTTCTATAATTGTAACCGTTAACTCTCCGCCGTTTAACGGCCTTATTGATTGCAACTCACCGCTATAACGACCCCGCGAAACAGCATAGTATGCAAATGCTCGGAATATTCGTTTTTAACGGTGCCGTTTCGAGGCCTGGGTCCAGCGGCGACGTATGATTCGTTTCGATTCCGCCCGGATTTCGATCGTTTACGACTGCTTGCCTACTTTTCGTCAATTATATTGCATCGATAATTCTCTCCTCACGCGTAAAATTCGGCTTTACGAGGCGCGTTTCGCCGATAAAGTTTCGCTCCTTAACAACGACGGCCCCCCCTAGGATCGTTAAAAGTGTATCGGCCTATTAAACTAGAGAGCCGATGCTTTGCGCAATGTGCAGCGCTTACGCCGCGCACGGCTGGGGCCCGCGGAGAAAGAAAGAGAGAAAGAGGTTACAAAAGTTTATTACCTAATACAAATATTATAAGAAAGGCTTTTTTATATACATTGTGATTCATTTTCGCTCATGCACGACTTTTTTTCTCTCTGTTCGCAGGTAAGACGTTTTCTCAGAGACGTTTTTAAAACAGCCCGGCTGAGCTGTTGCAAGCGGTAGGTAAGACAATAAATCGTACCGTTTGTGTGCAATGTGTCCGATTTTTACTGGGGAGTAGACAGTATGAGATGTTCGTGTGAAAGAGGCGCGATAATCGGAGAGGAGACTTGCATTATTAATGAGAGTCGAGGACTGATATGCGTGCGAAATCGTGCGAAGAAGGTGGATACTTCGTATTACAGCGTTTTTTCTTCTAATTTAATGATGCAAGAATTTATTTATAAACAATTTTGAGAATGTGCTAAGCGTGGGTTCTTAAAGTAATTGTGGGTTTTATTGTAAGTTTATATCAGTACAGGAAGAAATTAAATAATACTGGGTCACAAGTTTTATATGTATTGAATTGCATAGAATGGGTATTAATATATACAGTTCGCAGCATTTACAAAATATTAAATATTTAATGATTTCATTAACCGTAAAATTAAAGAATTACTAATATTTTATAAATATAATTCATCCAAATTTTAATGAACCGTCTACTACAGCGCAATATTTAATATCTCCAGCAACTTTTCCAAAATTGTAAATAATTACGTAAACAGTCCTTTCTTGATTTCCATCAACAAATTAACCACCCATTACCCCAAGCTTATTGCCTGCAATAACCCTAATCATCCTGCAAAATTATCAGTCTCTAATAATTTAAGCAACGCACGCTCTCAGCCTGCAACGCTCGACGCACAATGCAATAGCTCAGCCGAACGCGCGCAACAGCGACACAGCCGATTAATACCTAACATTTCGTCCGCTCTCGATCACAATAATAAACCTCCTCGGCTCTCTCTTTCCCAATATATAAGCGGCCTCCCCATCATTTCTCATATTATACCGAAGCAGTTGCCGACGTTTCCTACTATGTCGCCACCTCTCAAAAACAGATCCATCTACACAGAGCGACTTAGGCTCAAATTCGCGCAGGTTTCGCAAGCGATGCAGTTATATGCGCGCGTGCATGAATTATGCATATAAGCGGAGAGGCCGAGTTATATACCGGAATTCGATTTCAATTAGTTCCAGGGGCATTACGAGCAGGGAGCTTTATCGCGCCGCAGGTGAGGCTTTACGTGAATCGCGGAAAGGATGGGAATGAGCGGAGTAGATACGCGGATTATGAACGAGCGAATGAGTGTTATGCGAGTTTAGAGACGTGAGAAGCGCGGAGAGTATGTGAGTTATGAAACGTGTTGAGACGGGAGCTTTATGGTTATTGATTTTTGATAGAGCTGGTTTATGGGGCGAAGGAAGCTTTCGGCTTCTTCTGGAGCTGGTTTGGATTTCCTGAAATTGGTACTCTATAAATCTATTTCTACTTTCAGTGGTTATTTACTGGGCTATTAAAATTGCTAAATGATTTGATGATACCGATTCTCCTACTGTATTTATAGCTGCATAATTTTCAATGCCCGCTACTGACGTAAGCTGTTTAATGCGCTAAAGTTTATCTTCTTTCAAGTACAGCCTTTTCACTAATCTGTATTAATACGAACATTTACACGCTTTATTTTTTCCTTAATTTAACTTTAAAATCCACGAATTATTTCCCTCTAAATCACCCCAGCCAGTCCCGTATCTCTCTCCTAATTACAGTACCTCAAACTCCACATCCTCGCTTGGAAAGCCGGCAATTAATCCAGTTTCCGCGATCGATAGCTTTGTTCTCCCGCCCTTCCTCCCAGATAAGCTCCGGCAGCTGCTCTCGAAAAAAAATAACGGCGTACCGATTCCTCCTTTTCGGACGTTCCCAAAGACTTTCTTCCGCGGAGAAAGTACACCGAAGAAGATCCACTTCTCCCTCCATCGACCCACTCGTCGAACCCATACAGACGCATGCAGAGGCCCAATCAGACTATGACGCGCGTCTCGTAAGTGTACATACGGAGAGCGGAGTAATTGGTTCGGCATTGTGTGTATCGGCGAAATCGGCGATTTTTCAACTGGAGGGGCGAAAGCGATTTTCTCCTCGCGACTTTCGAACGGCGCGCGTGTAATCGATAGGTGCAAGAGATGGATTGCCCCGGCTGGCTTGGGGTTAGTAGACTGAGACGCCTGGGGAAACTTTGATAATGATATGCAAGGTTGACGATTTCTGGCTTGGTTGCTGTTTTGCGTGGGCGTTGCGTGACTGTCAGGGGAATGCGTTTTGGTGGAAGTGTGTTATTGGTGATTGTATTGACTGCATGGGTGGAATGATAATGAACTACTTTTAACGTTCTGTTTGCTAACTTGTACAGATATAATTTTAGACGTCATAATGACATGTTTATTCCACAAAAGTTTGAATGTATATATAGATTAATCCGTAAAAAAATTTTTTTATTACATATATAACCTATTCAATATTGGATACGTATTCGGTATATATTCAGACCATACAAGGATGTACATTCAATATACCATGATGTCGTCGAAAGTTCAGAGGAATGAGGATCAAAGTAACACTGCAGCTGCAGGTATTCATATTCAGGAGGGCAGCATGCATTAGAAACTGCTTATGAATTCACCTAATTGTATATTCCGATGCTCGAGCGCATTAACGCGTGTACGCCGAGGAGTTACCATTATATTCCTGCCCATCATGCCCGTAGCCGGCTGTAATAAAAGATGCGGAGAAAAAAATGGTTTCACCGAAGCACGCATTGTTCTAGAGTGCCGGATTTTATTGTGCATTCATTCATCGCGCATTAATTCTATGAACACACCTTTATTCAGCCGTGTGTTCTTGTGTGATCGAGCTTTCCAATGCACCCTAAATAGGCAAGACTTCGCGGTAGACTATTACTTTTTTTTCTCCTGCATGTCTATACTTAGCATAAAGTGCATTTTAAAATAATTTAATGTTTCGATTAACGAAATTGTTAGGAATTTAGTTTCGAGAAAACTCATTTTACTCGAGTTACTTGCAGAGCTGATCATTTTCAGCAGGCGATAGTAGCTATTACAGTTATGACAAGTGAAATCTCACTTTTATCCAACAAACCAACTCGCTCGAATTCTTCCAATGCATCAAGCGCAGTAGCCGCATATCAAATCAATTAAACACACATTGCTTATTAATATAAACTGATTGCACGATCAACATCAAACTCGAATTCATTCCGACTAATCACGTTAATTAATTATTCATCATTCATATCGCCCCGAACGATCTTTCCACTTTCCACGGCCACTAGTCCAAACTACACCACCAGAAAACCCCGTAATTTCAAATCCCTCCACGCTTTTCCGTACAAACGTCCATTCAGTAGTCCGGCGATAATCGCGGGCCCAGCGGTGCGTGTCGGAGCATCGCGCCTACTAGAAAGTGCAGCCATCTCGCTCCAGTGGCTCGGCTGCGCCCGGCGAGTGACGCGTGCCGGGCGTGTACCGTCTAACGAGATCGCGGCTCGTAAAACACAAGGTTGAAGACAGCTCGGGAGATTCCCCCGTGGGGCCTGATTTATCGCTGCTGTATGCTAATGCCGATGATTTATCGCGTTTACTGGTGGTAGGCGCACGGTTTCTGGATGAGGATAATGGCAGGATGGTTTTTGTGAAACTGATGCCTGTGTGATTGTTGGTGAGGTTGGAGAGGATTTCCTGACTGGTGGAAGAGCAGATTGTGGTGGTTTGTGTTTGGTTTGATTGGGAATCTTGATCTGTTGGTTTTTATTTGGGTTTTATTGATTTGTTATTAGGTGAATATCTAATATTGGCCTACAGCATGTTTGGCTATGAAGAATAAAAACGGCGACGTGCAAAAGCTTTATAACAATGAGTTTACAATTCGAAAGTGTTACGATAACATCACAAAGAACTTAACTCCGAGCGGTTGCTTATGTTTTTCTTTTTTCACTAATACAAATATTGCTAGTATGAAAATCGATCATGCACTTAGATCTTTTAAAGCGTATTAAGAGAGTTATTTCTAACTTTAAAATTATAGCTAATTTATTATCAGAAACAACGATGTGCAGCTGTGATAAGAGAGACAGGCTATGGAGAATTAGTCATAAATTTCTCCAATTGAAAAAATAACGCTATATAAGGGGGAGTACGTTTGATCAGATATGGTCATTTGCATTCTCTGATAATTATTAATGTTTATGAACAATCAGTTTCAATCTGACGTTGAGGTGCACCTTAAGGTATCTAGAACTCTAGTAAAACTAAATTTGTTTAGAAGTCGATGCATTCTTGTGAAGGCATACACTTTTTTTCCTATACCGAGTTACCTGCACATTGCAATTTCCAAACACCCACTGCTTCAATATAATTATATATATTTCTATTCAATACACTTGAAGAACTATTGCACGGTCAATATCTTTGTCGAAACAATAGGAAAGTTTGCATCAAGGTGTGGCTAATAGAAGTTTCTACTTGTTGAACCGAAAAACTATGGATTACATCGAAACGCAGTTGCGTGATGATGTTATAGTTTTTTACTTTAATAATTTTTTTTTCTTAATTATATAACTTGCTTGCTACCTTACACCGTAATGCTAACTTTCATCTATCTTTGGTGTATTACAATGCTCTGTAAAAATGCTCTGTATTGTTTTTACTCTTCTGCTGTATTTCAAAACCTCCGATTTAATCCTTAGCTGAGTATTAGCTTCTGGTACGTAACAACAAAAATTTTAAACGCAAAGTCTGTGAAAGCAATAGATTTATAACTTTTAATTTTTTATTATTAACGTTTACATTTACAATTTTTAATTTCTAACAGTCGAACACTATAACAGTTTGAGGAAAATAGTATTTGCTTTTTACTTGTATGCATGAATAAATTAATGATATGCCCAAATATATTGTAGAAAAATAGATATAGTTTTTATATGCACTTTCCCCCAATTAATTAGTCAACGAAAAAAGAAGGCGTGGAAAACGGATGGTTACATGCACACTCTTGAATAACCAATTTCCGAGCCATTTCCAACTGAATAATATTCGCTCGAACTTTTATGCTCTCAACATAATTGAGACGTTTTCTGTCGAGTAAAACACTTTTTACGCTTTCGCGTGAATATAAATATCCACGCACTGCCGATAAGAAGAAACAGCCACTTCCGCCAAACAATATAGTAATATCAAAAGCTCTGGAAAATGCACAGGAATGGCTTGTTCAATTTGATCTTGCAAATAAGGTAAAACTAATATCTTTAAATCTTTGGTATCGATTTAATATCAGATTAGAAATTTAAGTATATGTTTCAACTTGCAAAACTACTAACATAAATTTTATTAAACAAACTTTACGACGCACTAACTGAATTGTCAATAAAAATCTTGAGATTTCATTCACTGCTGTTAATAGCTATTTGCTTACGAAATTACTCGCGCAACAACCAATTTTCTTTCCCCCTGATACAACCCATTTCCTCAACCACACCAAAATTTTTTTGTTTATCTTTCACATACTACAAGCAATCTTAATCTTCGCTCCTCGATTCCTTCTACACCCAGTAACCACTTCAACACCTCTATGGAAAAGAGCGTTTTCTTCGCCGCTTCGCCTTGGCATGAATGCTTGTCCGGGCGTTTTTCGAGCGATCTTCGTTTTTTGCGCAACCCGCTTCTTGTTACACGCGCACCTTATCGGTTCTCTTTCAGCCAGACAGCGGAGATGCGTTTTTACGCGCAAGGATGATTTAAGCAAAGGCGCGATTGATAAACACTCGCAAGCCCGCAAAAAAAAAAGAATCGAAGGTAAGGAGAACGAGGCTGTCGATGCTGGGAATTTTTTTTTCTCGAGTACGGTAAGAACTAAGCGAGAGACGCGACGGTTGCTACATCGAGGAGTGTGCGTATGTTTAACGACGGGAATAAATCTCGCGGCTCTTTCACGGGAAAATTGTTTTTGTAATGTATTGGCTGTGCGTCGATGGCGAGAAACGTTATTGATCAGGTGCTTCTTTAATATATAGAGGCGGAGAGAGTGAAAATTGCGCGTGAAGAATTCTGAGTATTTGGTTTTGATTTGTGGAGTTATGTTTGAAAATAGGAAAAATTGAATGTAAAAATAGAGTAGCGATAGATGTTATCATGTCTGTATTGAATGTTGAATGTTTATCCTAGACCAGTATGTAATTTTCACACGTTTTTCAATCTATAAATATTAATAAAGCTGATTATCATGCATTATACATGGATTAAGTGGAAAAAGTTTTCTATGGCAAAATACATTGTTGTTTTCATAAATTATGGATACAAATTAATATGATACGGACTTTAAAGTTAATATTATTTACACCATTTATCCTCAATCCTTGTTTTATTTGATCACTTCTTCGAAGCGAAAAGCTTTTTTTTCATAAGGCTATGTTTTATTAAGTTATTTCTTATAAGCTTAATTTTTCTTGAAAATTTATTCATCTACCTCTACTTTATGAAATATAGATGGAAAGATTAGAGTCTAAAAGAATACATTAGAAATCTAAAAATTTCTCTATTTATCTATGTTTTAAATACACCAATTAACAATAAAAAATAATAAGTGCAAAATAGAAAGATTTATTAAAGTAAAATAAAATTTAATTCTATCACATTTCACGTTTTCATATTAGAAACAGGTATTCAAGCTTTTCTGCTCCTCGTTTTTGATTCATGTTTATAACACAAAATCTAATACTATTGAATTGTAGTAGACACAGTAGTAGACTTTAGTACGCACTACAATCACTACGTGGTGTGGCTTGATGTTTAGTTGTCACGCTTCAGGAATTTAATAGTTCTGGCTACATAGTTAGTTCTTTTACGAGATAACAGGAGCAATTTTCAGAATTTAAGATGTTCTATTATCGTATAATTTTTAATACTTAAAATTACAAAATTTACGCTAGCAATACTCAAATAAAATTATATTAATTAAAAATTAAGAAGACTTTGTTAATTGTGATATATAAAATTTTCTTAATATTTTAAAATCTGCCGTTGAATTATCAACGATTGGTCTTGTAGCGGATTAAAATTCAACTATTGATGACAGATTTGACGAAACTTTTGATGACAGAGATCCACTATGGGCAATAAAAATTAAATTAGAATATTAAAACTGTTGAAATTGTTTGACAATTTATTAAACTACTGCAAATATATACTAATTGAATAATAAATAAATACCGGCTGGAAAATCTAATTTATCGTCATTAGTCATCGTTTTTAATTTTTTAGTTAATGCATTCATGTTTTTGCATGGACGTATATGCTCATTTTATTCTACATTTAGGGACAACTCTAACATATAAAAATTTCATATTTCTATCTTCTAAATAAATATAATCATTTGTATCCTACGTATTTCTACTCACAAAGAACAAGTATTAGATAAATGTTAATAACGGTTTACTACCTGATATTTTACCTTATTTATTTGAAATTAAGTCTTTCTGTAGTGCTGGAGTAAAACAATCTTATGTTATACAAGCTTTCTTTGTAGGTGAAACATCATCATCGATGTCGTCGTCCTTACTTTAATTTCCTCGAAAGTAAACTTGTTTGAGTTAATGATGGGGTTTATGATTTCATAGATAAAACTCTATTAATTGTGGGTACTTCTTCATCATCATTGGTGGTAGAAATTATTCGTCTTACTAGCTACTGTCAGAGCATTTACTTAACATATAACATGTAACATATTTTAAGTAGGGGCAGCAGGGCAAGGCAACTGAATTTTTTTTATAATCGATACTGCATTTATTTTTTAATTGTATCTAATATATTTATTCAAAAGATCTTCACATAACAAATACATAGCTACTTGTACAAAATTTTTACAAGGCTATGTTTAATTTCTATAAATATTTGTTTTATGGTATAAATTCTTGTCAACTTGCCCCGACCACGGGTTACATCGTTTAATACCTATCATCACTTTAATGTGCAGTCTCTTACTATGTTGACTGAAAACGGTCAACAACAAAATTTTATGACTAGTATTTCTTTTCAATAAATATTCTTTTTTTCCTCTGAAGCAACCTGCTTCCTCTATCCCAATTTTATGAAATTACATCATTCTATTGTATATGTTTATAATAACAAAATTGAATGTGAATAGTATTCATAAAATTTAATATAAATAAGGTTATATTAAATTTTTCCTTCAAAATTTGTTCTGATTATTTATATTTAACTACTGAAATTATTTAACTAATTATTTTAAATTTATAATCATGTCTACTAAATAAATACTTTAAAAGTATAACATATATTTTAATTAAAGAAGTATTAAAATTGTAATGCGGAACAATTAATCATTTGGTTTATAGCCGTTTTCCTAAAAAGTATTATCACCTTTAAACATGAATAAGTTTCCGAAGCTGGTAAACATGATGTTATTCATTCGCCGACAAAGCAGACTCAACAAGAAAATCAAAAATATGCAAACACTTTTAATATTCGCGTTACTTTGAAATTATCATTACAAGATAGTGATACATCCGCCTTATCAGATTTTATCGACGTCGTATAACTCAATTTGCCGTTCAGAAATATTCGACAGCAAACGCGGGTAGGGGCGAGTTGATTCGTTTCCAATAACGCGTAATCTTCGCGCGCGTTATCGAGACTACGCGAACCCGTATTTCTGGTTTATCAGTCCCAGCGCGCACGCGCCTTGACAGAGAGACACTTTTCGCGCCGCGTTTCATGTGGGTAATGAGCTTAACGAGGGAGCTGCGCCGACGTTAAACCTGAGAAATATTTCCGTCCCGAAGATGTCTAATTTGAGCTTGAGTGATTAGCAAAAAGTTCAGGTGACCAAGCTTAATGATGGTAAAAGAAATGTTATGATGAACATTTTATCGTTTTACGATTATTAATGAAGACATCTGTAAAAGATTGAATTATTTTTATATATTTAAAACCGAAAATTAACATTTGAATTTTATTCAACTTACTGATAAAAACTATGATTTCCTGATTTAAAATTACCATATAAAGAAACTCAGTTTCATTTTCATAGTATAAAAAAAGCCTACATGATCAATCTTAAAACTACACTTCCCACACAACCGCATTTGCACAGCAACGTGGTGCTGAGCGATAAACCATCTATCTTCGAAAATTGCCTTCTCAGGCTCAGACACGCTGGTACAGCGTCCATCTCTCTCGTTTCGCGGATTGAGTTAACCAGACGATCCCTGAACTTGAAATCTTACCGCCGCGGGGCAACTAATAAGGCGCGCACGCTCGCCACGCTGTAATTATATCCAAAAGCGGCGCTCAGCTCCAAGAAAGCTGGATGAATCAATGCTTAGCAGCTTTCCGGAACTGTCTGCGGTACGAAAAAGAGCGGATTGCAATTTTCTTGTTTTGGTGCATATACTTTTCAGGTATAAATTCATATTCATTATTAATTTTTTAATGCTATCGTTTGAAATAAAATAAAATTTTATTATCAAACATCATTCTTTAACCGTAAATCAATTAAAGTCAGAAATAAAAAAAATTTGTAACTTTTCATTTAATTTTTTTTTTTTTTACTATTTCAAAACCGCTCGCATTCCTGGCGCTTTCATGCTGCTCGCGTTCCATTATCTGCTTTTCCTTTTCGCCGTCAAACTCACGTCTATCTCGCGCCTTGTGCCGCTGTAACACGTAAATCCAGAGTCGCGACTGATATACTGAATCATTACATTCATATCACGTTCGCAGGCGCACCGCTCGCCATTTTTGTGCAAAGTATCCGTGTAATGCTTAATGCAGTACTTACAGTAAAACAATGATTGATTATGCAGAAATATTGCTGACTGTTCGTGAACAAAGTATGGAGCATGCATGTACTTTAAACGATTAAGAAAAAAAAATTTATGGGTTGAAATGTGTGACTAAAAATTTTGTAACGTATCGAACTGATGTAATTTATTATGTCAGTCTTCGCATTTTCAAAATTAAATTTAAACGTTTATCTACTCCGACATGCATTTATTTTTATCAAACATAGTTCGAAAAAGTGACGATTGATTTTTACTATAATAGCTACTCTAGCACCAATCAATGATTGATTATTCAGGATCATTGACAACCAATCACACACACGCAACAGCGAACCGAATAACGCAAGCCCAAACTATATAACACGCCCAAGGTACTTCTGAGAAAATAAAACACTTCCACACGGAATTCGTGTATCGCACCAATGAAATCGCGACTGTTTTGATCGAGGCCAGTCAAAAGCGAAAACCCGGCCAATTCGTCTAATTTCGCGTACAGCTATTGAGCAAGTGGACCATAGGTGGGCGCTTATTTCGCCACCAAATTCAATAAGCTCGTTGTCGAGCCGTTATCACTCGGCAAGTGTAGGATAATTCATAACAGATAACACCGGGATATGATTAATAGAGAGTCGTAACAGAATTCGCCAAGTGAATGGATTTTTCGCTATTTGATTAACGCGCTGCGTAGACATAAATTTTTAGTGTTCTTGACTTTAGATTTGCAGTGGGTACGATATTTACGGGAAAATTGATTTTATGTGAGTACTATGTGAATTTTCGTTTATTTTTATCGTTTCCGATAGGCGGCACGTCGGAACGCTTATTATACCGATTTCTCCTCTAATTACGCTGATTTACGTATTCTTGGACGAGATAAAGAAATCGTTAATTGAGCTATTTGAGCATATGAAAAGAAAATCGATTTGGATCTATACATAAATTATTAGCGCGATCGAGAGAGCTGGCAAGCCAACCTCGACGAGATTCTATCGCGTAAAGCACTTATTTTATGAACTAATTATTGCGATCGGCTCATTCTTGCACTCCTGGAAATCTCGAGCTGATAATGTCACTCTTCAGAAGGATGTAAACGTCAGTTCTTTATCACTCTGCTGCTGTTTGCAGATAAATCGTGAATGATTGATTCAAATTAAAAACTACACATTTTCCTAACAATTTTTTCACTATACGCAAACTAATTAATTAAAATTTTCACATAGTATACTACCATCAGAAAAAGCGTAAATATTGAACAACTCATTCGTAAACAAAGTTCATTAGTACCTTTTTTCACCTTATCTCAACCAACATTCATTCTTTTTTACATAAGACGTGAAAACAACGTTTAAACCCACGAGAACAGCCGTTGCAAAGTCAAAAGAGAAAAGCTCGAGCCAGGTGACGCAAATTACGTTGTCAAGCTCTCCGTCCGTTTCTCCGTAATCCGCGACCTCCTCCTTGGCTTGCGGCTCACGCGCGCATTCATCTGCGGCTCGCGCACGAATTTGGCCATTTCGCGTGCGCAGCCAGTTCTCCAGGCGCATAAATTGCCAGCGAACCGACTGGACGCATCCGCGTGCTTCTGAGAGCCTGTGGAAGTATGCAGTCTCGCGGCGCGTGTGGCTATTCGATGAGGCTCTTAAAGAGCGCTTTAGAATTCTCGGCTAAATTAGATTGAGAAGTCGGTCTATTAGAAGCTATTCGCGGCAGGTAAATGGAGAAATTAGCGGACGGCCGCGCTGGTTTTTAAAGAAATGCGGGCCCGAATGGCTCTGGTTTCCTGCTTGTGAATTGAATCTCTTATTTGCTTTAAATTTCTTACTTTGAGGAAAAATTCTTGGTCTGAATTAATAAAGTCATTTTGTTATTTTTTTCTATAACTGGCTTCGAATATTGAATTTATAAACTGACTCTTGCATAGCTTTAGTAGTACATGAATGAAAAATTAATGTTATTTTATTTTTGGTTCATTAAAGTGCAACTATTCAAAGTAATTCGTTGACTTTTAAAAAAAGTAGTATATTACAATTTATAAATAAATAAATAACACTTTTAATTTAGTCATGTAAATCAGTAGAACACAAATGGTCCAAATCTACATCATCACCTTCCTCAAAAACGCCCACAAAAAAATCAAGTCACTTCCATTTAGCAGCGACATCCTTCACTACTTCCATCTCCACCTCAACATCTCGCCTCCAATGAATTCTCCCAACGCGCGCCAACAGCGTGTAAAATTAAAAAGCTATCCTTTTCCCAACGCGTCACTCCTCTCTGAAAGCCGCTAAACACACACACCGACAGCCCGGACTAGTTCTCGCGCCTTTCGCCGATATATCCCGTTGCACATTAGCGCACAAAAATGGCAAAGCCGCGGGACGCTCGGTTTTTTCCCTCCTTTCTTCTACGCGCGCCTTACGTTTTTCAGCTGGGCAAGCCTGTTCTTTTTTTGCAAAGAAGCCGGCGGCGATTTGTACCGATCGCTTTTAACCGACTCCCTCGCACCGATTTCGCGGCAGATCGATAATTAGGTGTTGAGCTGGCGGTCTCGCTTTTGCGAATGTTGTTTACCGCTGTAGCTCGGGCTAAGGAAAACTTAATTAGGTACAGCGAATTTGTTGTCCGCGCCCGGCGCTGCGACGACAGTGCTCTGATCGATTGATCGTAGATCGTGAGTTTTAGATCGATAAACTGACAAAACAGAAATGTTTTCTCGTGAGAAAACATGCCGAATAATTTAGACGAGTTGTGTAATTGTAGCTTATGTAGAAAATCTCGAGAGCGCGCAATGTTTTAATGGCAAACTGTTCCTAAGACAAATTTCTTTTTTTTAATCACTCGCGGATCCTCGCAATTTAACATCAAGAAAACTACACGCCGCTAAATATCAATCATCCTAATTGTTCGTCGTATTTCACAAAAAAATTTCTAAACACCACTTAAAGGTGATTAAACCTAATGGGGTGACCGCTCCGACAATCGTCAATTTTTCGCGCGCACGGCACATCGGCCATTCTTCTCCAATTTATTTCGAAGCACGCCATTAATTTTTGCAATTACGAAACGGCCTCGCTGCTCGCGCGCCATTTGCGTAATTGCACCGAAACGGAGATTGACGCTCATTCAGCTCACATCTTTCTCTTTCGCAAAATAAAAAAGTTTCCCAAAACGCCCGCACGCAATTCCGGGGCCGGCTAACGATATTCATCCATCAAAGGCACAATGCGCAAGCCGCCTCCAATTACACAAGTGCGCGACTCCTTCCTCAAAGAGACGCGCTTTCTATCTAGACGAGCAACGGCACTTGGATTCCCGATCGAGGATGTATCGCGTGAGAGAAGTCGCGCGCGCTCGTCAAAGCCGTAACGATCAATTTGTCAAGCTGGAGGGCTTGCGAAACGCGAGCCCGCGACCCGAGATCGACCCGAGCTGATTCGCGGGAGGCTGGTGAAGAAGCACCGAATGTCCGATCGTTGACACGAGGTGAGATAGGACGGGAGGAGTGACGGCTGCTGTCTCGGATTGAGCAATTTCTGGGGAGCTGTGAGGATGGTTTGATTGTTTTTCTGATAGGGTTGTTACGTGTTGGAATGTTTTATTGCTGTGCGGGGTCGTGTAATATCGTAGGTGAGAGTTTCGAATTGTTATTGCACTTTGATGGATCGAAGTATTTGTTTTATATAACTACAGTTACAATAGCTATGAAATGTATCATTTTTATACAATGTAAGTGGAAACAGTGGTGCATGGTAAGACTTCATTCTGCTAAAGTTCCTCTACCAGCAACAAATCAACCAATATAAGTCTCAATACAAATAAACAATATTTATCTGTAGTCAATCTCACTTATAAATCATTAATCTCTTTTCCCAATTTTGAAAACTCCTCTACTCAAAATCCCACCATCCTCACAAAGCCCCTCAGAGAAAGTACATTCTCAACACCAAAACCGATAAAGCACGCGCCGACTCGGCAACTCAACCGTCTCATTAAACCCGAGAGCTCGTGCCCGTGATCGAAGATACATTTCTTCTAACGAGCTTTCGTTTCCGACTTCGTCGTCCCCCGAGAGACAGAACCTTTTTGCCTTTTGTCGTATTCTCAGCGGCGTTCGCCGGAAGGACGATCGCTTGAAGCTGATAGTGCAGCTCTGCTGGGACTAGACGGAAACTTTCAGCCGATGACAACCGCCTGGCTTTTTACTAGCGAGCTTTCTTGCGTATGCTAATGAGAAGTGCCGTGCGTAATTAGATCGCATTGAGCCGTTTTTCTGCGGGGGGGTTCTGAAATTTATGGGCGTATCGAGGAGACGGTTCGTATTTCAAGAATGCGGTGAAAAATGCAAGTAGGAAGGACGGTTGGATGGAGATGGGCATTTTTTTACTTTCTAATGCGTCGGCTGAATTTTAATCGCGGAAGGAGAAGAGTGTGCTTGAATAGTTATGTAGTGCGCTGGGTATCGAAGTTGAATGTGAATCTAAAGTAAATGTAAACTGTTTTCTATATCAATGTTAATTAAAAAATAATACGGAAAAGTTTGAGCGCAAAAGTTTTAGCAGGTTGCCAAAGAAGTGTAGTACGTATATACCCAGGCTTAAATAAACTTCAATAGAGTAAATCTACTCTTCGATCGCGTTGAATAACATTATTTTAAGCTTGAAAATAGCTAATAATTTAACTTCATACAATTATAAATAAGCCATTGGAATTAGATCGGACTGCCCGATAGCTCGTTAAATTTCGTAGCTGAATATTCGCCGTGAAAAATGAAAGTGAAAGCGATTTTAACGTATCTGGAAATCCAGCGTATTTATTATCAAGAAGAATTCCGTGCATAACCGAGCTCTTTGGCCTTTGACACGATGAGCCCCGGCTTATAAGCGCAGCGCGAGTTTAAGCATAAGGAAGTTCGATAAAACTTTCAGCGCGAGCGTAAGCTTTATGGGTGTATCGTTTAACATGATTTGCATTTTCTTTATATCCCTAACTTTCTCGCGCTCTTTCTCCTATTTTTCCTCGCTGCAAGATAGGTATGTAGTGGACTTCTCTTTTAAAAAATGATCTGTGGTTCTATAACTACTGGAGTCGATTGTATTAGCTTGTTCTTAGGGAACTGTCAATATTTTATTATAATATATTCAATGCTTATTCATGCTATACAAACGGTTTATGTTGTTTGATTGGAAATGCGGAAAAGCGAATCTGAATGTAACAATTATTTATTCGCCGACTGCGTAATATATTTTGTAAGAAAAACGATTAACGATCCTAATTAAAAGTTATAATTATTCTTAGTTATTCTCAAAACATTCTACCCACAATCTCCGAAATTCACCATCACTCTTTCAAGTAAACACTTAAACCCAACCAGCCGCATTTTATCAATCTCCAAAAAACAAGAACTTTTCCCGCGCCCACTGCACTCTTCCCGGCGCTTTCTTTTCCTCTCTCCATCTTTCTCCCTCCCAACCCAGCTCATCTCGGCTTTGCATGTCGCGCCAATGAATACATACACATTGTGAAACCTCACGCAGCTGCAGCGCACGCATCGAACTCTCCCGTTAAACGGAGCGGGAGACAAATTGCCGGGCGTCCATTGTTCGTCCGGCGAGTTTCAAGAGGAATACGCTCCTCTTAAAGAGGACGAAGTAAAAGTATCGAGGAAGATGCCTGGAGTTTTTTTTTTTTAAGTCAGCAGCGCGGGGAGTGAAGTAGTTGGCGGTTGATTTATGGGTCGACGGGTAAAATTGAAAGCGAATAAACCGGGAGAGTTATGTTGTTGTTAAGACGTTATGTTCTTTTTTTTAAAGGAATACAGCGGGATACTCGTGAGAGGTTCTGTTGAAATTTTCTGCGGCTAACAATAAACAAAGTTTTCACTTTTTGTTAGGGATATTTAAAAATGTAGATTGCTTTCGCCGAGTTTATACCGTAATGTACATCAATAATTGCCGTGCGCGTTTAAACCACTTTGCGGACGGATAATTTATCTACATTATGTACATTAGAACCATTCAATCACAATCACGCACGAAAAAAAAGCGGCCATTCGAAACCCATAATTCAATTTAAGATCGACACGCGCTTTACCGCCTATCAAATAAGGTGAATCATCGATCCGGCATTCCTACCAAACCAGCGCCTTTAACGATCGCAAAAAATCGCGTGTACATAAAAAACTCTCCATTTCACATTCGGCGATTTTAATCCTGTCGCAAAAAATCTACCTATCATCATTGCGCTTCACCTCTCAAAATCCACACACACAAACACCCACATACCTGTACATATACATATATACACATAAGTTTACACACAATTGAGTATCGCATTAGACGAGCTAGCTTCAGTCTAACGCGCCTTTGCGCAACGCTAGATCAGCTGCGCGAGATAACCCCATTATCGAAAGCAAAACCCTCTGGCGTAACGCTTCGCTTTCGTTTGCGCATCGCGATTACAGCGAGAGGCATAAGAAAAAAAAGCACCGGCGGATGTTTGTTTTTTCGAGGCGTCGCGGAAGATCGAAGGTTGCGATACGATTTTACGGAGCTGTAATTCATTTGGAGGCGGGCTTGAAAGGTTATTTGATGGGAGGTACCCAGGGCTGTTTATTATTGATCATGAGAAGGCTGCGGTGTCGCGTGCCGCGAATGACGATATTAGGTGATGCTGATTGGATTTGAACGGTAATCCTGTTTTGAGAGATTTACTGGTATCTTAAAGCCGTTGTGTTACGCATTTTAATGACAAGCTTTATGGGACTTAATTGTAGATAGGGTATCATAATTTTATTGCACGGTAATTATCAAACGAGTTTTTCTAGCTTGGGAGTGTAAAGTTTTTAGCTGTCTTTAACGAGACAATAAAAAGTGAAGACTGTAATTTTTTTATTATATACCCGTTTAAAATCGAATGAAAGAAATACATTAAAAAAGCACTGCGTTGACAAGAAACACGCTTCGCAATTTTTGCAAGGAACATCTCGACTTTCTACAATCAGAAACTTAATTAACGCACACTCGACAACCCCGAAAAAAACCATTTACACAGCAACAAAACTCGGAAAATCCGCGCGCGCAAAAAGTGCAAAAACCTCGGGCGCAAAAAGCGCGAATTCGTAACGAGCTGCGCGTGCTCCGTCCAATTAGACAAAAACGCTTCCGCCCGCTAACTAACAAACGCACGCTGGATTCGTGCGCTCGCCACCTCCGCTAGCGGCTGGCTCACGTAAGCCGCGCGAGTAACGATGAGTAAAACTTTTTTACGCGCCCGGTGAAAGAATTATATATACCTATGCATATATATACGCGAGCGTTCGGCGATCCGGTTGTATATCCGCAGAGAAAGTGCACAGCCGCGTTCAGGAGTGGATGTATGGATAGCTGTGTATGTATGCGTAGAGGCTTAAGGTTGCTTCGTTCTGTTAGTTTCTGCTGCATGATGGCACTGGTTTTTCGGTGCGCTGCGGGTTCGACGACTGGTTTATTGGTTCATTGGAGGAGGAGGAATGGTTTGAAAGTTTCACTGGAATTTTTGAGGATATAAATGTTTGCGAGTGGACAAACCCGTCTGTTTGCTTAGTTTGGTTAGTGCGTTTAGTTATAAATTTTATGAATTTATTGTGAGTATGTGCAGATGCTTGCTTTTGTACAGTTTATCATTAATCTTCCAACTTTCACAGAAAACATTACTCCTGCACAATGAACTTTTCATAATGGTCATAATTGCTTAATGTCAGAAAAGAATTTTTATTTTTTACTGTTTCTGTCATTATATATGCACATAAAATAAACAATCATGCTTATTTTAAAATTAAAATTAATGACTCTACTAATATACGATCACATGTAAATTGCCTACATGAAACATCTTAAAAAAGTAAAATAACAAAATTACAAAAACAAAACAATCATTATTCGCAATCACCAAAAACTCACATTCACCTATCAAAACCCTCTCTGCAAAATCGATAACCGTACCCATGTAATACACACTCTATCCAACACTGCTCAGCGCCTACCTCCAGCAACTCTACTCGCCTCCTGCTCTCCCGTTACAGAAGCACAGAGCGCCGAAGCGCGCGCGTGCGCGCGGAAGCAGCGTGTAAGTACCACGCGTATATACAGCTACATGCGCTCTCGAGCTCGCGCCAGCCGCTCGCCTGCTATTATTAGAAGCCGCGTGCGCCGGGATAATACGCAGTGTCATTCCTGCAGCGGCTTGATTCGCGAGAGATGTAATCGGCGTGAAACGCGCCGAGCGTAATCGATGACGAGTGGACGATGGTTTCCGGTGAGAGCGAGCTACTTGATGATTTGGCGTAAAGCGATTTGGTTTGATTGCGATTATGATTGGGTTGGGTGAGTGTAAGATGATGCTTGGGAGAGGAGGAAGTGGAGAGGTTTATGTCTTTGTTATGATGTGGATTGATGGGGTAGTTTGTAGTTGCGTGGTTTTTAAGCGGTGTGTGTGGTTTGTATCGTTGATTATTGCTTGAGGAAGAAAGTTGAAGGATTTATTTGATTGTGTGATTAATTGCCTTATAAATTTTGTAAGGACCGTGTGGAATTATTCAAAAGGAATTCATCAAAAATGTGCATTCACGGAAGAATAATAAACTGGCGTTTTAATTTTTTTCTATATTACAGCATACAAAAATAAAAGTTTCAATACTAAAAGTAATCTGGAACCAAAATGAAATTATTCAATCGCAAAAATAATACTCATACATTACCCTTTCTTTCACTACAAATCAAATCGATAAATTTTTTCTCAAAATTACATAAAACCACCCAATTAAATCCCGTGACTTTCCTCAGAGTTCAAAACACTCCAGCACAACTCAATAACCCGCGAAGAGAAAGGATACTTCCCGCTAACGCTTTTTTCGTCACATCTCCAACGCACTTATCCACCAATTTTCCAGAATAACGACCCAGCGCCACGCGCGTGTCGAAATTCGCACGCGAGCCTTCGAGCTATGCATTGTGCGCGCCGCTGCGCTGATTTACAATTCAAAATTCGCGCGCGCGAGCGAAGCGACCCGAGAGCTATAGCTATATGGCGATTAAAATAAATCATATCCGTTGCATCGAGCTCAAAAAATGGGCGTCGATAACGCGCGGGTAATTTGGTGGCGATTTTTCCGGAATACTGATCTGGCGTTCGCGAATTTTAGTTAGATTATTTGAATAACTTGGCACTTTTTCGTCGGTGCTGAAGGTGATTACGCGGGGAATTTAAAAAGGAGTTTAATGAAAATTTATCGGTGTTGACATTATGCCGCGTGGTCCTTTTTTGAAGCTTGCCTTTTCTATCGGAAAAATTATGCTAATGCGGGCAGGAAAGTCAGAAAGCCCATGTAGATTATCCTTAAGTAACGGTTGTCAAAATGTATGGGAGTAATTATTGGTTTTAAGCGTATAAAGTGAATTATTAAGATTATTATAATAGCTTTTAAAAAGCGGAAACGTTTATTTCCTGTTTTATGAGCGGAGCGCATTCCTTAAGACGTAGAAATTCAATTCTAATTGCTTTCTATACATATAATTAATAACTTAGGTTTTTATTCATTTTCTTTAAAGGTGATATATCTTAGCTCATAATTAGTAGACACTATTTACATAAAGTGATCTAATGATCTCGGATTCTTTTACTGCATCTATACTGCTTATATACTGCTGCTTACTAAGAAATCGAAAGGTTTTAATTTTTTTTTCTTTTTATAGACAGATTTTTAATTTTAAAAAATAAATTATAATAAATAATTTTGTTGTAATAGATACTGCTAAATTAAAATAATCTTATATATCAAAGAAATAATATTAAATTATTGCTTTTAAAATATTACTAAACTTTCTTTTTGCGAAATATTCCCTCACAGCATTTAGTCCTTATATAGACCAGTCAACAATACCCTTACACCTAACCGAAAAAACCAATAAAAATATCACAACACAATACCAACACATAAACATCGCACGAGCCTTCCACGTAAACAAATCCTTTCGAATCCCACGTACACGTACACACCCGCGCCGAGAAGAAACCGGCGCATAAATTTCGGAATTCCAGCGGTGAAAATAAAAGTGGCGCGCGCGCTTTTAAAAAAGAGAAGCCAGCCAAAGAAACGCCCGCCTGTGCCCGATGACGCGCGGATCGCGCTCAACGTGAAAGTGCCCCGCGCGCGAAGATTCGGGAGCGTTGGACCTCTGGACTGGCGAAGGAAAAAAAATGCGCGAGCTACGACTTTCAACGAAAATGCTGCACGGCTGGATCGTCGGTACGAAAGTATGGAAAATTTGGGTAGAAAGCATGTAATTTGTAGGCGATTTGGGATGGCATTTCGTGGGATCGGGTCGAAAGTTTGGAGAGAGATGAGGTTTTAAAAATGTTTTGATTGGGGAATTTGTTTTCTAGCTTTCCACTGGCTGGGATAAATGTTGAGATTAAGTTAAGTGATTCGGAGATTGTCAAGTTATAAATGGGGTTTCCCGTCTGCATCGAATTATGGATAGGTGAACGATGAAAGTTTCATTGATAACCAGAAGTGAATCATTAGTTAAGTCTTAAAAAAATTAAAATTATAAAAATTATAAAAAATAACGAAAGTTTGAAGTTATAAATAACCTTTCCGCATAGTAATTAAAAAAGTGTGCAGAAATTAAAAATATTTTAATCTAAAATATTAATAAATTTTGCAATTACGATAGTGTTATCATTTTTGTGAGACAGAAGTTCAAATTTTATACTTAAGCTATCTCTACTGATTACGTTTATAATATTTAATGCAAATGATGTGTGTTTTTAACGTCAGATGCGTCCCGTAACTCGTGAGCTCGTGATAAATGTCAACTGATTTGAGCGGATAATTGCATCTGGTTTCCGACAAAAAGTGGCTAATAGTTATTTATGAAAACAAAAACTACCGTGAAATTATTTAATCATAACTTTAACTTGTATTAAAAATATGTATGTTTTCAATCTATAAATAAATAATAATTATAAAAACTTAATTAATGATATAATTATATCTCTTCAAAATCGTAAAATCCACATTTTCATGCACCTTTTGGCATTGCCGTACATAAAGAAAAAAAGCCCTAATGAAAATTTACATAAGTTTCTACTTTTCCTCGGTCCCAAAGTACACTATAAACTAACTGACCGATCCAGTTGAAAAAAAAGAGACAAAACAAAACCATCTCAACGACGATCGTTCGATTTCGCATAACTCGTGATCGAAAATCCAGTTCGGGAAGATCGGGAATATTCAAAAGAAAGTTATACGCTATATATGTATAATAAAATCGCGACTGACAGGTGAGTCAGTCAAGAAAGAGAGCAGCGGTTTCTTTTTCGGCAATACATCGATACTATCCGCGTAAATAAAAAAATAAACTATAAAAACATCGCGTATCGCTTAAACAAACCCGGGGCGTTACGTAAAAAAGCGGCTTAATAAAGTTTTCGTGCAATAAATTACGCACATTAAAAGCAAACTTGTAAGCACGGTGTCTTAAAAGCGTTTGCTCTCACGTACTGAATTCGCTTAAACGTCCCGCTAATTGCCCGCATTTTACCCGCTCCCCAGTGATGTATATATGCCTGGCTTATCGGCGATCTCCCCGAAAAATCGTCCCGGTACAATCGATTAATCTCGCGAAATGACAAACAATTATCGGCGATTCTTGTTCGGCCTGTCAGTTCCTAACCTGCTTTCTTCGGCTTTCCAGCAATTACAGCTGATACACATCGGGCTGTCTAATGGCCACACGCATCCCAGAACGAGCCGAGATTACCATAATGACGCTGGCCATTTATTAGGCTTAATAAAGCGCACCAATTTTCAGATCGGCTTATCTTGAAAATCTACTAAACCAGTCGCGCTGCCGCCTGAGGGGGAATGGAACGGGCTGGTTGACGCTTTAGGGCATTTGTGGGTGAGGGAGAAATGAATGCGAGAGCATTTAAAAGATTATCGGAAGTGTGCGACCGTCGGGTGTTAATGATGAGTGATTAGTAGTGATCGAGAGGTGAGACTAAAGATGAAAATAGTAAATGGGAATTTCTTTTAAATAATGATAAAATTAAAAAAATTTGCAGTGAGAATCAAAATAATCTTACGAGCGTGTAAGAAATTGGAAGGAATGTGTCCAATTATCAGACATTTGTCTAGAAAGGAAAAAATGTACTCTTGTGATAAATTAATGTTTATTGCCGTCTTTAATGCGGCAGTTGAAAGCTAAGGATAAAAATCCAAGACAGTGCTGCAAGCCCAATGAACCAGTGCACCCGACAAGACACATAACAGACTGTCTTTTAATCAACTTTAAACAACCCAACGGTTAATTCGCCTTACATAACCGATTTCTTTCCTGCCCAGCCTAGACACGTGCGCTCCTTTGCCACACAGCGCCTCTATTCTTCTATTAAACCAATAAACTTCCTAATAAATCAAAATTAGACCAGCCTCCTCCTCAAGCCGCATACCTCCCAATCAGATTTACTACCTGAACCGAAACGATCTCGAAATTATCCTCTAATCGGCGCGCAAAAACAAACGGTCATTACAATTTCCCAGCAATCTCCTCCGTGCCTTTTTTCCTCTCCTCGACTTTCACCGACAGCGCGGGTGCATCGGTGCACTACCACAGGGCGCGCCGGGGTCGACCGATCGAGATATCGAGCCGATACTAGCCGCGAGCTTTCCGATCGAGACTCTTCCGTTTCTTTTGCAGGGTTAGAGGCTTTCCTGTTCCTGGCTTTCTAGATGGGTTATGCAGGAGTGGATTGATTAAAAATGCAAGCGATTTAGATATTGTTTACCCGGCTTTCGCCGAGCTTTCTTTGCTCGATGGCTTGTGGCGTTGTTGGAAAAGTGTCGGGTGATTTGAGTGATGTAAGGGGACTATCCTAATGGAATCGGGAATGTCGAAAAATGCTTGGGTAGATTGAAAATTTTTGTTTGGTGTAATTGACTTTCGTTTGGGTAGCACAAAATTTTTTTTTATTTTCAACGTTTAAGTAACCCGTGGATATACAGATAAATAGCTTTGTGCAAAAAGGAGAAATTGATTTATTCTTTCTAAACGTTATGTGATCGGGCAAAAAATTATATCGCTCGGCTCTTTTAATAAGCGTTTAATTTGTTTATTTTACATAAGCTGATATTAATCTTTTTGTTAGCCTAGAGCGGCTGGTTTATAGCTTTACTCTTCCGGCTGTACGAAATTATTGTAATCTGTAGGCATGATAGATTTTCTGATAAATTAATTATAAACTTGTTATTATTAGACTAACGAGGTCTGATAAATTAATTTTAATCTAATAATATTAAACTTACAATTTTGAATCAATAAGTAAAAATAGTACAATACTCAGATGCCCGATAAAAAAGCTATCTATTCAAATTAAACATAAACCAAAACTCCTACAAAGTCCGCTCTCATAAAAATCAAACACCTCAAGCGCATTACGGATGCAATCCCAAAAAAAGAAACACAACTTCCACCCACAATGCTCACACACAATTTCCATACTCCCATAAGAAACGTCCGCTTTCTCCTCTCCCCCTCAAAGAAAGAGTAGATATCGAATGGATAAAATCTCGCAGGATACGTGCAGCTACATTTTTCCAAAGCCCATTATCCATTCAAGCCCATAGGAAACGAAACGAAAAACAAATCGCTACCTTGGCAAGGAAGCGCGAGTAGTACCCAATGCTCCATCACTGTCCAGCAACGAGGAAACGCATTTCTCAGATTCATAAAGGGGCGATCTTACGCCCACGCCTTGCAAGATACGTTTCGGCTTATTTTCGTTTGCAGCTCGACTGTTTCCGCGTGTGCATTCGAGGCGTTGAGCAAGCTTTGATGAATAATGGAGGATCGTTTTTAACGTTTCTCTTGTTGACAATTAAGGGGAATTAACTCTGTACATCTTTTCGAGAAATGCAATTCCCGTTGTGCAAGAACTTTTTTTCTGTACGCAACCGTTCCATGTTATGCGGGGTGAGTACGTTCGTATGGTTCTTACGTAGTGCGATTGTAATTGAGAAGTTTCGATGGACCCTGGCGAAATGGTGATCCGGGACGGGTCGAAATGTATTGTCAATATATTGGCTTGCATAAGCGGCTTTTGTGGGGTGTCGGGTGCGTTCGTCTGGCTCTCAATGAGGTCAGGTTCGTTAATAAGCTTCCAGGCATTCGATTGAGAAGACATTTGAAAGATAATCAGGAGTCGATGGGACGTAATCAATTCTGCACTGTGCAAAATCTGCGGATTTTTTTTATAAAATGAAAGTCAAGAATACATAAACATTGAAACTGGGCATTTTTATGTAAGCGCATCTGGAATTAAGTTCAATTAAGCGCTCGTATTTTCCGAGATTTTGAATTAATTGAGAACGAAATATTTTGCATACGCTCTACCTTACATAAACGAGCATAAAAAAAATTAAGCGTCCCCTTAAACATGCGCCGATCTTTAAGAAACCGAATCGACTGCAAAATTTCCGTATCCTTAATCAAGCAAAGCCAAGTCCTCCGAATAATAATTTTTGCACAGCTAGCTTTGCATGCGCCTTTCTCCGCTCGGAAAAAAGCGCACGCCCACCGGGGATTAAAGCTTTTTTCCAAACCCGCGAAATCCGAGCTCGAACGCGAAAAATGTCCAATTACGGGGAAAGTTCTTCTATGCTGGATTCGTAATTTCGTACTAATTCGGCGGGGCGATATTTCCCTGCTGGAAAACGCCCTGGGAGTTCTGGCGCAGAGTGCATAAATTGCGCCGACTGTCAAACGGTCACATCCTTAAATGCTTTCACCTTGCATTCACCGTCGCGATTAGCCGTCGCGATAATGGTCACTGCGAGTTCTAATTGAAAGAAAGTGCACGATGGGGTATGGGTAGTGAAAAGAGCGTTGGATTGGGGAAAAATCGTAGGCGGGCTTGCGTAAGCGGAGGTGGAGCTGTCGCGCGGAGCTTTGTTAACGAAGAATGATAGGTTTGTGGAAATGCGGTGGGTGGGTTGTTGGGAGTGAGAATTTGTGGAGTTACGATAATTGTTGCAAAATAAAGCGAGAGTAAAAATTGTGCAGATACTAATAATTACTTATTTGTTTCGTTAAATTTTGTATCCAATTTTGAATTTTGAATGGCTTTTTGTAATTATGGGTGATTGTAGAGATTGAATGTCTTAATTGGCTTTTGAATAGCTTTTGTGTTGTCCAAAAGAAGTGAAGTAACAATTTTGTAATATCAACTTTATATTTCCATAATGTTTGGAAGTAAATATCGGATGATATCAGGAGAAACTGGTTTCCGCATAATACTTTAATATTCCGAAGTATGTGTAAATAAATTTCAAAAATTCTTTATGAATATCTGGTTCAAAAAGTATCTCGTTCAAGCAAATTAAAATTATTTATAGTTCGACTTACATAAATACCGGCGAATCAAAGTAATATATTTGCCATTTGCGTTTCACAATTGAAATTACATAGTTTACTTTACAAATGAACCTTATCAACTTTGTTATATAGAAAACTAATGTAAGTTAATCCGTAGAAAATTTCTTACAATAATATTAAGGTTTATCAGAGCTTTATGCATTCCACGCATAGGTAACAATTATAAAAAGACAAATAAATTACTCGCATTAATTCCAAGCAAATGTTAATATCGCCAACCCATAAATCTTCTCGCTCCCGACAAAAAGTTTTATTTAATTATTCTATCCACGCGCTACTCCACCTTCGTACGCTATATAAAGTCTCACTTCGCATGAATTCCACTCGAGCCACCCATCAAGCATCCAACGCTCTTAAAGATCCATAAAACCCATCGGCTTTAATTTACAACCCCTCTAAAACTCAATGAAACAACAATAAAATTCCCCGGAGCTGTAAAACAAATACAGCGGACTTTGCGTGGGTGCGACCAGCTCGTCGATGGGAATCTAATGATCTATGGAAAAGGAGCGTGGGTGGAATGCTACTAGTACGGTGGCGTCGCACTCTATGCGTGCCAAGGATCACGAGTCACGCACAGGATCCGCGCGGGGAGTGCTAAGTACGCATGCGGTGTGAGGTTGATACGAACGGCAAGGATAAAGAAAGGGTGAGGCGGAGGTTAGATTCGATATTGATTTAGTTTGTTGGGTGGATAATGAGGAGCGTAATGAATTACGAAGCTCGGGTAATGTATAACGTGGAAATAAGTAGTGTTAAGTGCTGGATACATAATATTTACATTAAGTTGTCGTAGTAACAATGAGAAATGTACTTATAATTTAGCTTCGTAGAAAATAAAAGCATTTTTTGAAATTTTCTTAAAATCAAAATACAATTTTTTTTAATATATTCATATTTATGTGTATGCATACACTTGCCTATATTTCTTTTACTACATTTTTATTGCTGTGAATTAGATTTTTTACTTTTGTTTAAAAAAGAAAATTGGTCAAAATCAAATGACATGAAATCATAATACTTTTTTAGTATAGAACCTGGAGCATCTGTAGATCAAAACGCAGCCTAATTTTACTCTTTTTATATGTTTATTATAAGTAAACTTTATCTGGTTCTTGCGGTAAAATCGATCCATTAATTGCTTAACTATTTATAAAAGTTTTATGGATTTACAACTATGTATGCAAAATTTTATATTTTACCCTAAATTTTTATTTAGTGTGTTAAAGATAAAAAATTAGATTGCAAAAATGGCAACAACGGCGGCTATTATAAATGACGATGCTTTTGTGTTTATAATAACTGCCACGGTAAAATTTTGAAGTAAAATAATGTTTAAGGTGACATGTAATTTACTTAAACTATTATTATAGAAACCATTTAATTTTAATTTTACAAACATTTTTAATGAATATCTAGGCAAAGAAGTCGCTTAGGAATTTCAAAAGTTATCCAGCTTCGTAGATATCAGGTTTAAATCTTTTACTGCTAAAGCTACAGTTAGTTTGATCCAAAAATAATAATCATAGTATAATAAAAAGTATTAGTAATTGTTTATGTCTATTAAAGTTATTTTAATAATAATAAAACAAATAAATAACTTTAATATATAATTTAAAATAAAGTAAATAACTTTTTTTAAATACATTAAGAATTCTTAACTTAATAAATTTTCTTCAAATCAAAATATGTTGATTCTATATTTTATAGCATTATTGTATATTTGTGAAGCAGATTCAAAGAACTCTGAATTAAACAATTGTCTGAACGCTATAACACAAAATATGTTAAAAAATATACAACCACATCATGTTATAATTTATACGAACAATTTCGAACGAACCAAAACGTTCAATCAAGATATTGTTTTTAAAAAAATAGGATCTAAAATCCCATTTATTTTTATTGATCTGCAGAAATTTAATATTTCTAGTGCGAAACTGTATGAAAAGTTGATGATATTTAACAACTCTAGACACGTATCTTTAAACGTAATAATATATTTTAAGATGGATCATAAGTTAGTACAAAACGAAGTTAATTTTTTCAAATATTTCATTGATTTTTTTGTATATTTAGCCCCAAAGCCAACAAGACCTCAGTGTTTATTGGTGCTTATTCATAATAACATTGAAAGTCATAAAAACTTAAATTCATTATTTAAATATTCTTGGGATAAAAAATTTTTGGATTTTTCTATAATAGAAACGTGCATTGATTGTACATTAGGTCGAGATAATTGTATTATCAATTATTATAATCCATTTTATAATGTTATATACAATAAAAATTTCAGTTCAGATAATGAATTGTTTATAGATAAATTAAGTGAGGTAAACAAATATTATTTTAGACTGGGAAATTCAAGAGTAAGTTTATTATCCGAAATAATAAAAGATGATAATGAAAATGTCATTGAAATAAGAGGTCCGCATAGTCATATAACTAATTTTATTCTAAAACATATGAATTTTACTGTAATACAAGAAGACATGGGAATAAATGTTACGTTTGAACAAGAGACAAGACTTAGATATAAAAGGCTGTACAATAACGAATTAAATATGTTATCGATTACGTCTGTTCAATTTTCGCCTCCTGAGTATCAAATTATAGAAATGGATGGAGAGTTACCTTGTGAAAAAATTGTAGCCCTGATACCTGTCATATCAGAAATAAAAATTAATATTTCAGGATCAATTCTTGTACTTATATGGATTATTCCATTGATTCCATTAATTTATAAAATTATTATTTTCCTAACGCAAGTCTTGCAGATTAAAGTACAAAATTGGAAAATGTTTAATATTATTCAAGGTCTTCTCGGTTCGTCAATGATTGTAAAGCCTAAATATTTAACTGATAAAATCATCTTCATTAGCATTTACGTTATTTCAATAATATATGTAAAT
>UELX01000430.1:0-32927 GCA_900480035.1 Eupelmus urozonus | reverse complement strand
AAAACACGGAAGCACTTTTTCTTATTGAACTTTTGTTTAAAAGAATGAGGAATTTCCGGTTTGTCAATGGTAATAAAGCATTTTACCATGAAAGTTCACTCTGCATAAGTAGAGAATGCAGAGTATAATCGGTCAGTAGAAAAAGCTTGGATATAATTTCTCAGCGCCTATGCATACAGTTTTTCTCCACACTGTCTGTATAGTAACTACCCTTTCTACTGAAAAAGCGGACCGAGAGGAAGCGAAAGTTTTAGTATTAAAATTACGACCTTACGCAATCTGCTCTCTACGCTGGGTAAAATATATTTCTTATAACATTTGTTTAACATCTAAAATATATTATTAACATTCTGTAGACTACACTTGTATGCACAGAGCCTAAGTTTTTGAATCCCAAATTCAACAATTATATACATTAAATTTAAATTGTATTCATCAATTCATTTTCAAAAAATAAGAACTTTAGAAGTATTTCAACAAACCGAACAATTCATTATATTTAATTCGACGATTACAGACAATTCATTACACGCTCAATAACCCCGGCGAAGTCACCAACGCACGCCCCACTTACTCAGCGCGATGCGGCTAATTCTAAACGTCGCTGAGTGCGCTAACATAACCGATAATCGTTCGGTGTCACTTCGGCCCACGTCATCCTCCAAGTTCCCAGCTGAATCTGACGTCGGCTCGGTTGAAAGGATAATGTCCTGCATGCGCGCGCCAAGATTAGATTGTGATCTTGCGAGATCGGCACGCGCGCGAACGCGATGCGGTATTTCCTTTGTTCAATGGTTCAGGAGCATTTGCCTGTCAGCAAACACTGGGATGTATGCTGGAAGATAGACTGGATTCGTGATTTGCAATGTTTCTTCTGTTATATAACCGATTTGTTTCGTTTATATATATTTAACCTTGAAAGTTGAGTTAATAAACAAAAGACTTAGTATAAGGAAAATATTGTGAGCCATACTATGAATGGAAAATATAACTGATATTTCTCACACTTACTTCATCGACAGTTCTTTCTCTAGATAATCAGCTTCTTAAACAATAGCATCCCACGCAGTATCTTAAATACAAAAACCTCTCTACCAACCTGCAAAGAAATAGATCGCTAAAGACGCACGATCACCCCTGCAAAAAGCCACCAACAATCCACATCCAACACCTGCGTCAAAACGTTAGTTCTCCAGCATCACCGTTTCTCCAAACGCACCTAACGGTAACTCGATTTCTTGCGACGCCGAGTCCACAGAACTTCTCACCTGTAGACTCATGTATATTAACGAATATTCGATTATCTGCAGCTCGTTATGAGCGCGGGACTCTCGCCGCGGTGTCGATGTAATCGAACCGATTTGTATCGGGGCTAGGCGTTGTCGGTTAATTAACGAAAGCGCATATGCGGGGGAGCGCTTATCTTTTTGTATATCGTTTTCCATTTACCGCGGGGATTATATTGCGCGAGTTGGGGCGACACGCTCGAGCTCCGTTATGATTGTTGCTAATTTATCGGTTATTAATTTGCGGGGTTTTTTATCGGATGGAGAAGTTGGGGTGGATTTCTGGCTTGGCCTAATGAATTAATTTTAACGGTCGATTTCGCTTTATCGCCGGGATTTGTATTTCTGTTTGTGGTGTATGGTTTGTTTGTATCTTTTACGCGATAATTGCGATAATTGCGTTAATTATTTTGCATTTAGATCGTTAGATTACGGGTACCTGCTCCTTCGGGCAGTAGTACTTTTTTGTACTAAAGGGAGCAGGCTTTAGCTCATTTAAATAATTGTTACAAAAACAAACTGCTTTTTGTTCTTTCTTTAGAGCTTGTATTTTGATCATAGTGAAGTGAACTTGAAATCTGAGATAAGATTGAAACTTTTTTACCGCAGCAGTAAAAGAATTAAATTTACATTGATGTAATCTATATAGTATCTTGTACCACTATCATCACATCAAATCAAATTTCAGCTTAAAAAAACACATTAAGTAATCTTTCATTATACCCACAAAAGAAAACAAATCTGCATAAAAAAGCGCTCTAAAGTCAAATCCTCCACAACACAAAACGAAACTTCCACACCGCAAGATCCCATCAACGAGCATCCTCTAAAAACAGATCAAAAACCCAGCGTATCCATTCAGCCGACAATAAACCGCATTCAAACACGCGTCAACTCCCACAAAAGCCTCACCTTTCACAGCGACAGCATCGCCACAAAAACGCTCACCTTAGCGCTTGTAATTGCCTAGCCGGCTTAGCAACCACAGCTCGGCGCGTCCTTGCATCCGCGCCTTCTCTCTTCTCGGGCGCGCGCGACGGAAGAAAACGGTAACAAGGATGCCACGTCCTTGTCCCACGCATTCTTTCTCTCGCCGCGCGCTTTTCTTTCCCAAGCGACGCCGACGCTTTTTTGCCGCGCGTTCAAATCGGCCTTTTCATTTCCCGCGCGCAGAGGCATCCGGTCTAGATCGGCAACGCAGGGAACCTCGACCTAGGTTTTGCGAACGGCAACTTTTACACGTTCTTTAGGTGGTTTTTTTATGGTGCAGGGGAAGGAGAGTTTATGAGGATGGTACCGTTGGATGCGTGGAATGAGTGGCTTTTATTCGCGTGGTTAATGGGGTGGCTGACCTGGTCATTGGAAAATGGAGTTTGAGGAACAAAGGTGAAGTTATTTTAATTAGTGGTTTTGTTTTTATGAAAAGTGAGTATGGTATTTTGCGAAACTTTGGTTTAACGCTTTTTCAGATACTAACTTCTTGGGTGATAAATGTTGCGTTCTGCAAGACTCGATATTTTTACTCAGGCAAAAAACTAACGTCTAGAGTTCAGAGTGGACTTTTGCACGGCAGTCGTAAATATTTCAAGTGTGAATTATCTAATACATAAATTATATTTCATAAAATATATTGAAAATATGATTATACGGATAATAAAATTATATATAAAACTGACGTTTAATTTATGATTTTTTGTGCCGCTGATTGAATCTGCAATTATAACAAAAAGAAAAAAACTACAACAACAGCAAACCTATAATTAAAATTACTTCTATCGGGAGAAAAGGAAACGAGAAATAAAGTGAAGGCCTTGACCTAGGTTTAAGGACTTTTTCTGAATAACATGTAATTTTTATTTTACGATAGCCTTATGTTTAAAGGTATGATTAACGGAAACATGCAACGTTTTTGAAGATGTTTACGCAGTTTCCGTTATAAAAACAAGAGTTCAAAAAATTTATTATACGATGAATTACAAAATAAAGTATTTCTTGTGGATATTTAAAAAAAAATTTTCTTTCAATGGTCTGTGAAATCCATTCACTTATTACAGCTCTAATAAATGTTTAAATATTTGCCCATAAAATTGTTTTTAAAGCGTACACTTATAAGCTTTCTAAATTGTAATTCAAGTATAGAATCTACAATAAAACTATTAGTCTAAAACGAAAAATAAAATAAAAATTTTTTTCTTACCTCAAACACATTTTAATAAACTTATTTTCTACCCTTCCAAAGAACTCATCAATTTAGTAAACCAGACGAAAAAGGTCCTAATCCTCCACATTCCCCTCGCAACATATCAATCACTTTCTCAGTCCAAACCTCAACCCAACCCAAACCTCAATAAAGCGATGAAAACCACTGCTCCAGCAGCACACATCATCCGCGCGCAAGACCAAGCCATCAGCCGCTTTCCTCCATCACTCCGGTCCATAACGAAAACCGCGAAATTGCCCAGGCAATTACCCGCCGTTTTCCCCGCTCTCGCAAACAAACAGTCAAATTCAAATGCGCGCGCCGTACATGGAAAAGTTAATACACTCGGCGACGCTGCTGTAGCTTCCGGTTTCGCGGTAATTGGCGCTTCGAGGCTCCTTTCCTTATTCCTTCTCTCCGCGCCTTTTTTTTTAATGTTACCGATGATTTTTGTTAAGAGCGAGAGGTCCATTAGGCGGCGTCTGCCCGCCGCACGCGAAACTTAGGTATCTAATGGAGGCTGCACCTGAGGGTTTGTGTGTGTGTGGGTAAGTGGTAGTGGTTTCCGTATCGGGAGAATTATGTCTGTCGGCCGATTGTATCGGTCAATCAAGATCGCGGAGCCGTATAATTTCGCAGTGGAATTAATGAAATTGTTCTGGACGCCCTGTTAATTTATAAAGTAGGGAGCTCGGTGTTTTAGAAACGTTGTTTATTGCTTACTTTGATCGTAGGTTCTTTTTAGGTTGGCGGGAAAAATAGTTTCTTGGATGTTGATTGTTTTAACAGTGGCGTCTGATCGAGCCAATAAACAAAGAGAAAAAATAGGGTCTGCGTTTATTTATTTATTTATTTATTTTTCATGCATTTTATTTCTATTATGTATTGTTAAGATCTTATATGCTAAATTCTAATCGTTCTCTTTTTTTTTGTTTCAGGTAAGCTAAACCTATGATCTATACTTCGATACTGTACACAGTTGGTGAGTTCATGGATAGAAAAATGTGACAACTAATAAACTATTTTATAAGAAATTTTTAAAATAAAAAATGAAAAAATATGGATGGTGCATAACACTCAACATAAAGCAATTCATTACAACAAATAAAAACTCATCAAGATCTTTTTAATCCTTTCATGTGTAAATGAAATATTCAAAACAAAAAGAAACTAACATATATATGTATTTTCACTTTAACGTTATAAGGCCGAATTTTATAAAATCAGATAAACCGATCAAGTATTCTCTGAAACATAAATCAATTTTTCCTGCCACATCGTTGCACTCCGACTGGCTGACAAAAAAACTGATTCCACTTTCACATCCTCCCGAACAAAGTTCAAACAGCCACTACAGTATAAAGCATTACCTTATATTCATGGTTTACTCGCATATAAAGGATACATGGCTTATTCCACGTGAAACAGTTTTGTTTTATCTTAAAACTTAAATTTATCTTGATTTTTACAGTTTCTTTTCTTTTTTAATAATACTTAAAAAAATTTCTTGTAATTTCGCTAACTTATTACTTTTAGAGACTTTGTAGAAATAAAAAAATTAAATTAAATCCTTATTTTATTTAACAAAAGCATTTTACCAGTGCAATAAATAAATACAATTTTCAAAATATTGAAGTGTAATAATACATAAATATAATCAAATATAAGCAGTTAATGAGTGCTAGTTTTGTTTCAATTATCATACATAGCATTTGAGGAACTCTTTTTACAAAATAGCCTCCACAAACATCGAATACCCTGTATATACCCAGCACGCGGAAGTCAGAGTCCCCGCCGTTAGTCCGCGTCACAGCAGCGACAAAGACGCGACGACGACACCTCGCGGAGAAAGCCGCGCGCGGCGCATGCACAAACACAGCCTCTCCAGCATCCCGCGGCTCGTCTCCGAGCACAATATAATCGATATCTCGCGCGGTGAAACGCGGAAATCGCGCCGATATAAAACTCCAGGAGCCCAGCTGCCGCGCCAACGCGCCATTTATACGTGTCCGCGCGCGATTTTCCCACTGCAACCAGGAGATCGGGATAGATCGGCTGGAAAGCCAGATGGAAGATGCGGTCGTTAGTCAGGATAGCGAAAACTCGGCTGATCCGTTGGATAACTTTAGAGGCGTCGGAATGACTTCCGGTTTCTTGAAAAGTAAGCTCCTTACCGCGGCTGCTGAAAAATTAGAGGGGCGATAAAAAGATTCGGGTAATTAGGGCTGAAATCTTTCTGATTGTTTCGTCATACCTAACGAATCATAACGGATTTATGTAACTGCCGAGCGATTAAGCCCGATGCATGTCCCAATTTCTAATCACCCGGTTACAGTTTCTTTTATTGCTTTTAACATTATAACGCCGCGTGCTAGCGCCGAATGCGAGAAACATTATGTCATATCTTAATGCTCGATACAGTGTACATTTTTACTATATCCCTCGGTAATTCCAGGATAGCGTAAATAAACGATCCCTAGGAACGTAAGGCGCAAAACTCGCACCGTTGATATATGTCCGCGCGGTAGATATACTTTATACCGTCTTATCACTCGGCGCGATTGAGCTACATACTTTCTAAAACAGCTGAAATTCTCCCCTCGGAATCGGGTTGTTTCTTAGGAATATACCTCGATCGCTATGACCGATCGCCTCGATTATGGATGTAATCACGCGCATTTGTACTCCCCTTACGAAATGACAAAATGAATATTATGACGCTGTTTAACGCACCGAGCGCGCAAAATTTTCTAGATGCGTGTTGCACGAAAAAGGCCGCGTCGATGTTGAAATTAATAAGCATCATAACTGTCAATTAAGTCCGGGCGTAGAACTGCATCCAGAAGCGCAATGAAATTCTCATATTTATTAGTTCGATAATTCATTATTGCCATCAGTTTGAAAATGTCGATAATCAAGCTCTCGCGCAGGCATCTGGAGCGGCTCGGTTTATAAAACGCAATTCGTCATCGAAGGTCGATCAACGGTATTATATATCCATTTATTAAATGCATGCACGTAACGTTCCGTTGCGGAGGATGTTTGCGGCTTTGCTAATTAGCGTGCGCGTCGATAGGCGGCTAAGTAGGCACGCATCGCTGAGTTATACTCGGGCTTGCGAAATTTCGACATTGATCTGGAATCCCGCTTTTTCTTCAAATTAGATCCTCGTAAATCAGCTTGAAATTATATCTAGCGCGAGAGTTAATACCGCGCAGCTGACAAAATCGTAATTCAACTCACGGCTCTACATTCATCACTGGCTGAACGAGCGAGTGCGAATGTGTTTTTGTGCGCGCGCATTCGCGGCTGGCTTTAGTGTTGGCACTGCAAGCTGCGTTCGTAAAATGATTTTTTTTTTCAAGTCGATGTATTTAAGAGTATTTCCGTAATGTTTTCATCGCTTGGTTATAGTAGTCGCTTGGGCAAATTCAGTTTTAAAGTGGTTTATGGCAGTGTTACTGAATTTCGCAAGGGTTTGTCGGAAGGTTGTGGGGTATTAATTATATTTTCTTTGAGTTTATTAGTTTTTTCTTGACGCGGTAGTAAATTGAAGTTTATAATTTTACGTGTAGGATTATTGAAATTTGTATAGCCCTTTTATAAATATTATTTTGTTATTTGATATTATAAAATTAATAAATTTAAGATCAATTAAATAATATTCTGAAAAAGTTGTTACTATTAACACTTTGTTTGAAACATATTAAATAGACCATACATAAACATTCAACTTAATTAACTAAAGAAACAAGTAATTTAGTAATTTTTCTCCTTCTTTTGCATACTAAAGACTTCATTTAGGTCTACAACTGGCATCGTACAACCTAATAATTTATTAATTTTATTAGTTATTGAAAAATTTAAATAACTGTCTATAAGATTGCATCAAGCTTTAAAAATCAATGATAATACTTATAGTATACATTTAGCAAATGAAACGTAAAATACTTTCATTTACAATTTTCCCACAATATAACTTATAAACATTATCAGATATTTATCCGTGATAAAATGTAAATATTTATTTTCTTTATTACATAAACAGCACAAATTTAAAAAACACCACTCAATCAGCTCTTTAATTTGTCCATTCCCGCACAATGGCAATGAAAAATCCGTATTTACACTCTAACCCAAAGTATTCGAACGAAATACATTCAAACATCCAATAACTCTACCCTACGCACCACTCACCACAATATAACACACATTTTCACTCAATCCACCTCCGAATATCCCCGTCATTGCAAAAAACTCCTGAAAACAGGTTTCCGTCCGAAGACGCCACGGGCGAGCTTATATATACCTACATATCGTGAAAGTGCCATCGAACCCGAGAACTTCTCTCATTTACGCATGCATGCACACAGGCATATACGTTTCAGTGTTTTTCAACTCTCACTGTCTTTCTTCCCGAGCGCGCTGCGCGGCCCTGCGCGACTGTCAAGGCCACCAGGTGAGCGCGGAGCTGGCCCCGTGGCCAGTGTCGATGCACCGTTGTGCCGAGTTTTGCTTTTAGCTAGCGTGGTGGGGTTATTGATGGCTGGATTTGGTGTGTTGTGGTTGAGGTTTGATTGGGATAATTGTGGTTAAATGGTACATGTTTTGGTTGGTGTTAATTTAATATTTTGGTTTGGCAACTTCTTGAAGTGTTTCCGTTGAGAACATTTTCTTTTTATATTTTAACCTTGTTTCTAACTAATCTTAAAATGTATTCTATTCTGTTGCTTATCCACGAAGCAAATCCGGCTCTCCTAGTTTCAGGTGTGGTTAATAGTTTCAAGACTGTTTTATCGCCTTTTCCTCGCCGATATTTCATAATATCGTCTTTTTATGAGCGACTCATTTATTCTTTGCTCTGCATGGATTCCGTAAGATGTTTTCTGATTTTGCGAGATTGGATTAGACTCATTTTTAATAACTTAGTTTCCATGCATCGTACAATCAAAACAGTTATCCAGTAAATTTTGTAGAGTGTAAAATAGTACTTGTTAGTATCTAGTACGTTCAGAACTATATTTAATTTCTTATATTTAAAATTAAGTTATTTTTAAATGAAATATCTAAAAAATCGATCTAACTTACTCTTCTTGACAGCTATACAAGCCAAGTAAGTTTTTATTAATAAAAATACCTGATCGATTACTAAAGAATTTTTTTATAATAAATAATAATTAGCCCACCCAGATATATTACGCATAAATAATCCTAGACATCTAAACGACCTGCAAAGATTTTTTTTTTCCATCAACTTAGTAATTAACCTGCAATCACATTCTTACAACTGCTTTCAAGTATCCTCTGTGAGGTATACTCGTCCATCTTAAAGCTATGATAATCACAGAGAACGTCTTACTCTCATAACTACTTTCGCAATCAAAACTATGAAGTTTCCGCAGCTTAGAGAATAAAATGGTTTATGCCGCACTTAGTGTACATAGAATTTTCGCGTTAAACCGAACGGTTATTTGAATGTTAACTGCTTTTTGTATTACTTGCACACGAATATAATGTGGGTAGGTATAATAATAAAAAATAAAGTGCGTTTGTTGATTCTCACTTTATAATCTTTATTTGCGCTGTTTTATTATTAACTAATCATAATTTAGCATTTCTTTTTGGTTGTCAAGTCATAACTATATTTAGTGAATTCTAATAATATATGTTTATTATTACGGTTTTTATTAAATAAGTTCTACTTTTACATGACAAACTGTCAATTTATTAATAATAGAGTAGATACTTATGCTCTATATATTATAATTCTGAAAGGTTGCAATTTTCGGTTATGACACAGAAAAGTTAATAAACACTTAAATCAATTCAACTTCTACCTAACTTTACCTATTTTTAACGCACTATAAATTTGTCTCTTTAATTCCGAACACAACCCACAAGACACAACATTGGAAAGTTCTGAATCCCACAGCAAAGAACAGAAGCCAGCCTTAATATCTCTAAATCTCCCGCGGTTCCACGATAGTTTCATCTGGCATAATAAATAGTTATCTAGCTCGTTCGAGGGTAAACTCGCGCACAAAAGTTCGTCCAACTCTCTTCTATCTCCGCCATATACCTTATAATTCAGAGTCGAAAAGTCGATTAATTAGACGTTCGACATGTGAATGCGACGTCCACTTAAAGCTAATTTCTGGCCTCCTGCATTCTAATTCAATGCGACACGCGACTTTTCCTATCGGGAGAAATTTTCAGCGTAACGCAGGCGCGCCTGCGTAAAAGCGGCATTTTTCGAGCTAATGCCGTAAATTTCAGCGCTCTCTCGCTATTAATCCGTCTTCATTACTAATCCGATTCTCTCTTTCCGCGGTGATTCAATAAGCGCCGATTGTAAATACAACGCCTTACATAACCCGAGAAAAAAACCCGCTGCGTACATATTCCACAGCCCCAACAAATATCCAATAACGCCGGGCGTTAATTGATTTTAAGTAGCGCACAATGAGCTATAAATTTATTAATTTAGAATCTACCTTTCGACAACGCGTATAAACCCTATTGTCCGTGCTCCAGATTGCCGAATCAATCACGTCGCGCGATACTTCAACTAAAGAAACGATCCAGCCGCTCGAGAAAAATAGCTGCTTTCAGAGCTTGTAATTGAAAAGAACGCGGATCGGTTCCTACCTTCTCGATGAAAGCGCGGGGTATGATTGGCTTTTCTTTGCGCTCTCTCGGGCTGAACGAGCCGCCGTCGTAAATTAGACGAAAGCGCGCCTGGCCCGTAAATGGTAGGTGCGGATTATATTATGCGTGTAGTATGCAAAGTTAGCTGGACTTTTCTTCGCGTCTTCCTTGCTCGGAGACTCGTCGTGGGGCTTTCACTACTGCTCTTGATTTAGAGTTTTATTTTTCGTTGGTTTTTACGTGTTAAGTAGATTCATTATAATGCGCGACACGCTTTTACTTTCGTTTGTGGGTTATTATTTGGTCGTGGATGGAAAGACAGCGTTGATATTGTTGGGGAATGAAACTGGGATATGATTAACGATTAGATAGTGTGGAGAAAAGTTTAGAGATAAAAGCTGGTTTAATCTTTAGGTTTCGGTTGTAATATGTTTGTTAAAATTTTAGGAAATTTACAAAAACTCTTGAGCTATAAGAATAAAGCACGCACTAATGAGCTTCATTATACAATCGTACTCATTATCCTTATTTCATGAAATTGTCTCGTTGATTGGATTCATACATATTGATTTTATTATTATTTCTTGTTTTCATAACCTTTTTTTTGCGTAAGAAAACACTTTCCTTTCATTTAAATTCTTCCTCTGAACCCTGCCCTAAAAGTAGTATCCCTATGTAACTCCAGCAATCAGCTCATTTTGAAAAATATATATTTTTAATAAGCTTATAAACGCACGCGAAAATTTCCATGATCAATAAAACTCGAAATCATATTTCGGCAACCCAGCTTATTAAACACACATAAAAATTAAAATTACCTACCACTTTTAAAATTAAAATTAAAAACCAAACCGAAAGAGAAAGAGAGGAGTGCCAGTGCAAAAAGTGACGAGGCTCCCACGATCCGTTCTATCGTGATTCTCCTGTTCGATTATTAGGCTTCACGTCGTCCTTCTCCTCTACACGCGCGCCTACAGCGAATCGTGCCTCTATGTTGCGAGATATTCTGCATCGCTGCGCGTCTTCGAGCCACGAATATGCATATTGCCGAGGTATGCGCCTTATAGAATATATCGTAATCCGACTTTCGAACGCAATTTTACGAGGCTCTGAGCATTGTTCGATCGCCGGGCAAAACAATGCTCGGGCTTCTTAGAGAATGAGGAATGAGGAAAAGGTGGGATGGACGATTGCGACTTGTGTAAGGCTTGTGTATGAAGTCAATTTTATGAAGCGTGCGATATAGATAGAAAATTTTTGCGAAAAATCGGATTATTGCAAAATTAAGTACAAAAATCTTGTCAGGTGGTCCAGTCGTAAAATTTTTAAAGTTTGACCAGTTGCTAATTACTGAAGCAGGAAACATTATAAAAGTCCATAACAGAAAGTTATAATCTCTGTATGAAATTAATTAATTTTTATTTACGCAACTGTAATTAAAAATGTTGTAAAATCACTTGTATGCAGAAAAATGCAGATTTAATTAGTTTACCGTAACTCAATTTGTTACAAAAGCAACACCTAAGCAACTAATCACGGAACTAGTCCCTAAAATAATATAACTTTATTTATCCATGCCATAAAATGTTTATAATTACCGAGTAACATGTTGCCGATTTTTTGCTCGACTGCCTCTTTCCGTAATTGAAAGATAATCTCAAATTAATCTTTATTGACTCATAAAGCTTTCTAAACTATTTTAAAAACTCACTTTTCACGATCCTCTAGTTGATGCACACGACAATGCATAAACCTGTGCACTTAATAACTTCTCGAGAAAAAAAAAGCAAGAGAAGAGAAAAGTACAGAAACTCTCTAAAACAAGCTCATAATCGGCATTTTCCTGCAAACACACGGACACCTGTTACTCGCCATTAAAATACCGTCTGAGCTCCTATTTCAGTGCACGAAATCGTTAAAATTTAGTGGAAACACTAACAATCGCCGTTAAAAGCGCTCACTTCTCAGCCATCTCTCTCTTTCTCTAATCCCGCCTATTAAAATTCAGAGCCGCTCCTCGTCTACGTCTTCTTCATCTGCGTGCCTCGAGGCCAATAAAGGTTTATACACATCGCGGCGCGCGCAGGCATGCAAATAGAGCGATAACCGCCTTTATAAAGGCTCCTTATGCAGCGCCCTGGCTTTCTTTACGATCTGCATGCGCCGGCTGGTAAAGTAATTGCTACGGTATCTCCTTATATACGTCGGATGACATGCATATATTCGGATGTGCGTGTGGTTAGTAAATATATTATGAGAAACGTCAATATGAGTAAATATTAGAGTGCATTCATATTGTAAATATGCATTTTTTGAAAATATTTGTTTAAACATTTAAATCCACGTACATATGTACTTATATGAGGGTGCAAATAAGAGCATGTGTGCATTTAAACATCTACCGAAGTTAAAATTCCACAAATTGGGTATCCCGACTTGTTTATACATTAACGCATGCTCGCACGTACTCACACGCACATAATCGTTGGCACATATACGCGTGTACAACTCAGAAAAAGGGTACCAGTCAGCGCAATTCGTATTTATTGGATCGATCGGATGCTTGAGCGCGCGCACGCGCGCCACTTGCCGAGAACAGATAAAGTGTGGACGTAATAAAATTGCCTGTCCCATTAATCGGCCGTAAAATTTGTCTCTTCTATGCGGCAGTCTCGACGACGCGCGAGCGATGCAACGCGGAAAAACGTGACGGTACGCGCTGGGTTACTGCTCTTTGAGTGTTTAGCTCGGTGAGTACAGTTTAGAGATCGGTAAAAGTTTGACTGATGTATGGAGTTGATGAATTATGTAAGGTACTTAAGTCGATGCTGTCGGTTTATTTGGAGTTGAAATTTGTATATTTGTATCAGATTACTCCGTTGCTGGAAGATTTAGATAGTTTTATAAGATGTGACATACGAGATTTTAGCTTGTAACATTCTACTTTTATTATTAGGATGTATGTACATGAATAATCTTTGCTGTAACTTTAAGTACTGATATTCCTGAAAACCGCGATGCATAAAATTTCCTGTAATTTGATTGGACAGGATTTTATGTAGAAGTTGGTAAAGAGGATTAAAGACTGCTTTTTAAGAATTAACCGTTAGCTAATTTATATAATAATTTGAGTGATGTTAATTGGTTTTTTAAGTGATTCGTTATTTTTTTACGCAATATCGTTTTGTAAAAATCGTTAAAAGTCGTACTTCTTTTATTAGTACTTAAAAACTTGTTGAATACACATATAGTAATTAAAAACAAAATTTAGCTTGACGGAAGGACTAAAAATGTAACGATATAACGGTTTGATCTACGATGCCAAGAAATCAGCGACTCGTAAGATTAATTAACTTTATTACGTCGTTACTTCCAGTAAATAAAATATTCTTCTTATTGTTTTTCAATAAATAGTTCCATAACTTTTCGATGAGCATTAATTTTAACAAGTTTTCTATTAACGTCTTGGTTAATTTGAGTTTATGGGATAGACTGATATGCACTTAGCCTCTGTAATCCGATACCGCAGACCTAAAATTGATAAAGCGCCGCATCATCGCTGAAACTATTTATGAAACAACGTTTAACACAGAATAGCTTAGCATAATGTAACCAGATCGGACTGTTTTACGGTGTAATAAATAATTATGCGAATGTGAGCTTAAAACGATTCGAAAGTGGTACCTCACGGTAACAAATTATATAATTGTAAGTAAAACGATGACCCCTCAAAATTGAAAACGCGATAGTATCAATTTAATCTAGTTAGGTATTTTGACCTAAAAAAAAAAAATAAATGAATACTTTTCCAAGGAAAACTTTTTACTTGTCACCATAAACCACTGCTTCGCAAAATAAGATTTAATTACCTTCGAAGGCGCATCATTTCAGCAATCCATTCCTGCAGAAAGTTGCTTTTCAATTTATCGATTCAGTTTATTTTCATCGAAGGGCGTAGAGTCAGGCAAAAATCAATGATTCACCGCGCCGCACAAGAAAATCGAAGCCTAACGAGGCTCTCATTAGCGATGTACTGTCACGGGATTATCGCATCATCGCTTCCTGGATCGTCCCGATGTTTTCGTCGCAAAAACCAACGAGGACGCTCATGAAACGCATATGTGGAAATTATCGGATCGATTACGTTGCGACTCGATGAAATCTTACGTTAGAGCGAAAAAAGAGGAAATCGTTTGGACGTTTATTAAAGGGAGTTGCGACAAGCGATGTATTCAATCGCAGAATCGATCGCCAGATTGCACGGTGAATTTCGCAGTGTTACGCGTCAATTTTTCAGGCTAAGAATTAGTGAATGGCAAGCATATGATTAAGTACGGACAAATGTTCTAATTGAGATTTTGTATGGGGTTTTTAACGCCAACGTAAATTATTGACTGGTTGAAAATTTAATCTATTATGGAATGTGTTAAAGATTTATGGATAAGTTTTCCATTAGATTTTTCTCAGTGATATTTTTCAAGTATTTAGTGGAAAAGTATTCGTTCAATTATCTGCTGAGCTATAATTAAATGGCTACTAATCAGAGATGTATGAAAATTACATTGTACCATAAATCAAAACTGAAATTTAACTAAAAACGTGACACAATGAACACAGATACAACTAAGTATAGGTATCCAAACCTTGTATACATATTCATACGACTTTTTTTCACTTTTCCTACTCCACTTTCATCAAAAACCATAAAACCCCCATACATATTTCAAGCACGTCGGTAAAAATTTTAGAAAATTTCCATCCTGCATTAAAAGCCAATAAAAAGGACGTCCGAAAATTACGGCTCTCACGCAATTAAAATTAATCCTAACTACGCCCCGTTACATAAAACCGTATAGCATTTTCTTGCCCAGCCGACAACAAAGCAAGGCAAAGGAAACCGTATGCACACACTTTTTTCGGCGTATCGTGAAAACGCCCGTAAAATTAAGCCCTCTCCTCGTCAGCGAAACTTCCCCGGTGCTTTACGAGCATAAACAGGCAATAATGTTGATTGCTTTACAACTTTGTATATGTAAGCACCCATTCTATGCAAAATTGCTAGATATCTGAATATATCAGTTGAGATTTTCGAGATATTCAAAAATTGAGGTTTGAAATATTCTGACGAATTCCAAAGAGTAGATTCGTTTTAAGTGATTAAATTCAATTTTATAAAATTAAGCATTCCTTAATGAATCCAAAATTTAAAAAGATAATTAGATTAGATTATAAAATTTCTCTTATCACCGTCGTAACGAATTGCAAAGCATTTCTTGACACAAAGCAGAAAAAGCATCTGTAAAACGCAAAAATCTGAAAAGAAATCCCGGCACGCGCCAGTCGTCGACGTAAATCACTTTCTCGTCAGCTTTAAAACCCCACATTCAACGGTGCGTGCGAGCAGCTGATTTGCGATTTGATTATGTCGTTCCCCTCGTAATTATATCAAAGCGCGCCGCCGTGCGTTTTCCTGAAAAGGCGACATTCCCACCCGTCGTTGTAATCGCGATTTTATTGAAGGCACCTCCCTCGGCCGGTGAAAGCACTTCGCGCGAAATTCGCTGATTGACCCAAGCGCGCGAGGTAAATTTATGCGAGGAAGCGATCGCTTAGAAAGTTTTATAGACCCGCGACATTAGAGGTGGGCGCGCGAGAAGAATTTTAGAGGCGTATAGAAAGTAGCGTGCGGTTTTTCCGTAAATCAAGGCGGATTAGCACAATGAAGGTGTATAGTGCCGAGAGGGGATTTTCTCATAAAAGTTGTGAGCGAGAGGTGAAATTCGCGCGGGAGGATGATGAGAAAATTGGCGTGGCATGTAAGTGCTGGATATTACCGTGGCTCGAGTGTAAAAGTTTATGGGGATCAAAGTTGTTTTGACGTCGTGGTATGTTTTTTCTTACAAGGAAATTTTCTTGGGAAGGTATGAAAAACAAGGTTTTTTTACAAAAATCTTTTCAGGTTAGGGGAATTGGGGATAGCGGAGTAGGTGTTGAAGATAAATTGTTTGTTAGAGTCCTTTTGTTTGGTTTGATTAAACAAATCAGTACTGCAATAAAGGCGGTTGTCACTTTTCATTGAGAAATGAATATATTAGTAATTTATTGAATCATAAATTTCTTACCGATGAATATACGGTTATTAGGTATTATATTTTGTAACTGAGGCTTCATTCAATGACTATAAAAACTTTAATTACTCAATGAAAGCAAATAATAAATTATTAAAATAAAAATAAATATTTTTTACATATCAAAACTTTTCATAACATAAAATTATTGTTTAACTAATGAATGATTTTTCTTTTTTGTTCCAGGTTGGTAACAAAAACAATTATTCTATACTTGATCTGCATCGTCACGTGAGTTAATGTATCACGTTAATTACCTTATATACCGGTTCGCTCAAACCATCCAAACCATGCTCACACGACATGAAAAAGACGTTCGCAAAACTTCCTCTTTACCAAAGAAGAAAAAGCTTTCCAATAATCAGCCCGTACAATAGTCTGCAATCAGGCGCAACAAAGACATCATGATCAGCCGGCTCACTTATATGAAAACATCATAAACCGGCTGGCCGATCGGCTCGTCATTGAAAAATGAGGCCAGCGGCGGCGGTTGCATCGCGTGTGTCGATGCATTAGCGCTTAATAACAGCGCGGCTGTCTACCGACGACACCGTCTTTTTCTCCCCGCAGCCACGTGCATTCCGCTGAAAAATATCGCCGATGCAAAATGAATAATGCAAACTCATCCGCCGGGATGTACGTGGCATTGTACGGGGGATATTGAGAAACGCTGCAGCATTGTCACTTTCGTAATAATAATTTACGCGCCGCTGGATCGATGGGCCTTCGCCCAGCCGCGCGTATATTTGCATACATACTCGCCAAGGTGGGATCTTGGGCTAGGAAAATGAGCGCTTCGGGAAATATGTGTTGCTTATGTTTTTTGCCTGCTTGGATTGTAAAGACTGGAAATGAATTTTGTTTAGGGGCAAATTATAGTTAGACAGTTGTAATAACGCCGATCGTGGAGAAATGCAAATGTTAAAAATGATATTTTAATTTTATTTTTGCTAGAAAAAATATATATTTTTGACACGTATATGTAATTTAATTAAATTAGTTTTATCAGTTTTTATGAACTTTAATGAATTGTAATTTATTATGAATTATAATAATAACGTTAGCTGTTTGGTAAGGTGAAATTCATATACCTAATTATAACGTTTTGGTTATAAAAGTAATAATTCAATTATGACTCTACAGATTTCATAATGATTTATAGTTGGATCGCATGAACACTGAATTATGTGAATATGTATACAATGTGATCACTTCCTGTAAGATTTTCACCTTCAAAAACTTAGCACGGAAATGTCCATTAATGAATGATAATAAATATCTAATGTTTTTATATAACCATAATTAGTTACTGAAATTATAGGTTGCATTTGCCAAGAATAAATTAGACGCGACAAGATGTTTCTTCAGCATTTAGTGATATTCCTATAAAAATAATTAAAGGCTATTATTATTTTGCAACAATAATTAACTTTTCACAAACATGTCACGTCGTATAATATTTTTCATTTTTCTAACTATTTTAAGTAATAGTATTTCTAATACAAAAATTGATCCAGATAATGTAAAACCTAAAATTAATAATGAATAAGCAAAACTCCCTACACGTATAAACCCATTATCATTTTTAATTATTTTATTCTTATTCGATGAGTTATGCAAGTTCCAAAGTAAGAGATAAAATTCTAAGATTCCACCTTCTTGTATTCGCTGAAAAACTGAATAAAGTCGTTTGCGAAGAAAAAAGTCGTCGCGGTGAAGCAAAACGTAATACACACTACCAAAATTTTCAAGCACAGTTTTCTGAATGCTATGATCTGTAAAATTATCATCTATTGATGCGCAGGTTGCGATGCAGGCGGCGTTGAATTTTGTCTTTAAAATTTGCATGCACTTATTTTTATCAACATACTGAGTTCTATTATATAAAATGGAAAATGGATAGAAATGCTTAGAAACATAGTCCAAACTGAAGATCTCATAGTTCAGGTTAATCAAATCTTTATCTGATTTAATAAGCGGACCATACTGTGGAGAAGTCACAATAGATAATAATATTCCTGGAAGAACTGAATTAATTATTATGCAAAACATAATGAATATACAAAAAATTATTCTGGCTAATAATGTACGAGGTAAATACTGAACTGGACAGCCTAGTAGTGCCCGGAATACATCAAAGGCAGCTTGCGAAAAATTAATTCCTTTAATTAAAGATCTATATACTATTGTTATCGCTGAAAAAACCAACGCACATGCAAATCCGGACCATGCAGTGAATGTTCTCAATAAATGTATGAAAACTGGTACGCGTTTAATTGGCGTATAAGAACAGGCCGTCATTTGTGTTCCGTAAATGTAGAACTGATTTTTCCATAATTTCTCATCCATTCTATCGAACAATGACCAATCATATTTGCCTCGCAAAATGTCACCTATAATCCCATGGGGAATGCCTTTATCATCAATTGAGCCTAATCCACTTTCAGGCGTTGTAGGCGTAAAGTTCATAGTTGCATTTAATTTTGTCCACATGATTTCATTTAAATTACTTTGATATACATTCTTTTTGTATATGTCTCTAGATCCTAGGATGTTTATTGGATAACTATCTAAAGTTGTACATTTTTCAAAATTAAGAATATTGCAAGTTGATAATAGATCTACAATATAAAAATTTTTTATTAAATAAAAGCATTTATCGAGCAACAGTTAAACTTTTTATCTGATTACTTACTTTCAAAATCAACGTCAAGGTCAAAAATGTAAAATGGATGACCATTTTCTTGTTGATAAATCTGAACTAGTCTCCAACTAAAAGGAGCATTCTTCGTAAATGGATTAAAGGTGAACATTTTAATACCACCGGTTGAGTTATTACACAAATATGTTACTGACAAAATGTTAAATTTCCAAGCTTTTTTGAGAAAGATAAAAGCATTGTCACAGCTATTTCTCATTTTAGTATTTTCAATAAAATAATAACCATCCTGATTCCACCAAATAGAATCCTTGATTTTGTGAAAGGCTATATCTAAATTTAATAAGTTAAATTCAAAAATAATAAACTTTTTTGATGGAAATGGTAGAGGTTTATCACATTCAGATAATTTATATTTTTTGTTTAAAGTTTTATTGATATAGAAATGTAAATTATCGTTAGGTAGCAAATTAAGTAGGATTATACTATTTTTTTGAAATTGTTGTTGGAAATATGAAAATTTTGTATCGATCCAGCTTCCAATTAATATAATAGGCGTATTCTTTTCTTGAAAACAAGTATTATAAATCTGAATCTAAAAATGAATAACATATTTATGATTTTTTAAATTAAATAATATTTACTCTATATAATAATGTGTTTTTACCGAATAAAAATTATTACAATTAGAATCATTCTTGAATTTAAATTCTGCCGAAAAGTGGACAATTATTAAAAGAAAATAAAAACTATTACGTGTTAAAAACATCTTTTTAAAATAGTCAAATCTGCGCTTCTAAAGAAGTAAACATTTTTTTAAAGCAAAAAAAGAGCATTCAGTATTTGCGTGAAAACTAAAACTTCTATTTATAATACTTACCGCCGTGCCTATTTTCGATAAAAATCTGAATAATGCAGAAAAAGTGTTATCGATTTATCACATGAGTTTTCCTATTTTTTACTCAAACGTTATTGATTTACTTAAAAACGAAAATATATCACAAATTACACCTTTGGATAATAACTTAGAATCGATTTAGTTACACTATTACCAGGTAATTTTATTTTATAAGCACTTGGATCAATAACCGCACATCCAAATAAGGCGCAAGTAACGATCAATAAACCAGACATTTGTCGGAAGTAGCCTTCCAATAAACTCTAATCCCGCCGGCGTCACGTTTCTTCTCGGCTATCCAGCTCTGCACGGAAACGCGACTTTTAAGGTCTCTCGGCGATTCTTTTTCACACAGCCGGCCAAAGCCAGGAAACGCGTTTTTCTGCCAGACTGACTATCGGCGCTAACAGCGGGATACACTTCCGATCTCGATGCCTTTACACTTAATCCTTAGCCGAGCTCTATCTAATAATACACGTTCGCCAAGGATGTATCCTATAAATATAACAGTGAAAGTCCAATGCAGCGTTTTACAACTCTAAGATATACCTTCCAGCCACGAAGTACAATTCAACCAACCTTTTCTTTTGTTTCAGATGGAGCTCCCGTGCCCCAGCAGGCCAAAACCGGTTACGAGGTACGTTACATATCCACTGCGCTCGCAAAAAGCCTAGAGTCTAATGGAAAATCAAACGCGACATCCGGCGTCACGTTCATCTTGCGTTGGGCAATTTTCGAGAGTCCTCAATTACGAACAATGCCGTGTTCGTACACGTATAAGCGCGTGCCGCGTTGCCGATTATAAAAGGATCTCGCCGCGATCGATCGATAGAATCGCAGTTCAATATCCCACGAGTGAGCGCGTAGTGCAGTGGGAAATATATATAGGAATCGATATCGATCGATGCACAAAGGAAACTTTATCGGTTTCTATCGACGACCACTTAACCTTTGTGGCCCGGAGATTCGAGAGCGATTAGTTGCAGGGGGAAAAGTCGTGGACGGTATCAGAGCGGTATATCTGAGATGCAAAACGTGTCTGATATTAATGTGCATTTTATTTGAGGGAGGATTTTTTGAGGTATGGACTGTGAGTGGTTCGTTTATGGCTATTGTTCGTTTATAGATATTGTAGTTTACTTCTGTATTTTAAAGAATTTAATATTTAAAATAAAGTATTTTAAATTATTTTTTTAAGAAACAATATGTAGCTATCTCTTTTCATTGTAGATTCTATGTTTATATGCAACTGCATAACTATGTAATTTAAAATTTATCAGTAGAATCATAATCAAAAATGCAAAAGATTTTAAATAATTCCGTAAATACTCTTTCTGTAAGAAAAAAATCTATCATTAAAATTAAATCATTCCTTCATAAATGGACGTAATATTTACAACACCTTAATCGAAACACTTAACCCTTCACAATCCAAACTAAATAATCGACTATTGCAAACTTACAAATTACGCTATCATACGAGAATCTCACAATCGGTTTTTAATGGTTGGCCTTTCCATAAAAAATGCAAAATGCGTGAAATTGCAAACGTCCGTTTGTACCACAAGCTATCAAAAGTAAATTAAGCTGTATGCGGCTTTGCATCAATTTTGTACCTCCATCGTATGTACCTCCGGTTAATACAGACATCATGAATCCAATCCCGGAAGAGGCGAGCTACGGTGATGCTTTGTATATACATTTATGGTATGAACATTGCATAGTAGAACTCGCATGTATACTTACGTGTCAAAGGTAACTCGACGCATTTACCTTTGAACATCCCAGCTTGATTATACTTAATTTGAGCGCAATTTGTATTGCTACATATTGGATGTTACGTTCCTATATCTTACTTTAGATTGTAAATCCTTTTACGATGAAAGCACGTAGCTTTAAATTACCGTAGTTTCCCGGATAATAATTTTAAAATTGATATCATTCGATTCCCTTATTCAATCTATTTTTCAATTCGAAAACTATTTTATTATCTGGAATACCAATAACTTCTAAAATAATGTATGAAAAACCATAATAATTTTTACACAATAAAACTGATATTTATAATCCTTCAATAAATAAAAATAAATGAAATAAATAAATCCTTACCTTCCAACCATAAACTTTTTTCTAAATTCGCGATCGGTAGCCAACCCTAATCCATCTCTCACCGTTAATCACAATCTTCCAGCGCATCAAACTCTCTCGCAACGCAAAAAGATCTCGCAACACAAAACACCGTCTCTTTCACCGCGCCGATCAATCTCCGCGAAATTACCGATCTTACCTCCTGCAATCTAACGATAATTCGCACGCGTCCCGGACGCGATATCGCGAAAAAGTCACGACGACGCCGAGCTTCCGATAAGTCCAAGTATATACACAGTCGAAAGTTTCATTAGGCGCAGTGTGTTTTCTAAAATAAGAGAAGCGAAGGTGAAATCTCTCACGCGAGGAAGGCTATAAATAATGCGCGCCCCGATAGGCGCGGCTTTTTTTCTAACCTTTATTTTCCGCGCTATCGGTATTAATGAAACAGCGGGAGCCGGTGAAAAAGTCATTCGTGCCGAGCGAGCCGATATAATTTTGTAATAATGGTGTGAGAAATTATTTGTTATTGCTGTGATATACAAGAGGCGAGCGCGCGCACGTGACGTTATAAGGATATACTAAACGATTTTATCGGAAATAGTAACTGTTTGATCAAATAATTTGCAATCGGGCATGCGGCGCGCAAAGAAAGTTTTATGGCTGAATTAATGCTATGGATTTTTTCTCTGGTCGTGGTAATTGCGATTTTCTTTTACAATATTTGCGGAATAAACGGTTCGTTTTATTGGCATCGCTGATAATTAAGCGCGCGCTCTGGTATATTGAAATTTATCATTGCGACACGGGCTTCGCGAAGAACGTTTTGCAAAACTTTGATAAATCATTTTTAATCGAGCTCATTTATAATTACTTATTTTTCTGTTACCGATTTCAATTTACGTCTTTAGATTGAAAAAAGGGTTTTAATAATCTATGACTTCGCGTTGCTACATTTACATTAATCACGATAACTTAACTAAAGAATGAAATTAAATTTCTATAAATGCTAATTATCACAGAAAACTCATTATACTTCATAAATCAATATTTATTTTCCGCATAAAATAATTCTTCCACTGCAAAAGTAAATACCCGCTCTAAATAAAGCGTGCCAAAGCTCGATTAAATCGTCTCAATAAATCCACCTTTCGCAGCCTTTCGAAAACTGCGAAAAGCGCGGCCAACTCAATTTTCTAAAACCATTCACCTCGCCAATTCCCCTAAAGGTGATCGAAGCAATTTGCCGCGCGTCGAAGCAAACGAGCAGCCGCACAACGAGCCTATCCAACTCATCTGAAAAGGGCAGCGATTCTCCCGGATCGTCGGCTCTTAGAAAGGCGAATCGCGTTTCGCAAGCTCTCAATTTGAATACACAGAGTCAGCTGGCGCGCTGCATATTACCTTATATATGCAGCTGCTGTCACTGACCCGACATATTCGTAACAATGCTAGGCGTGTCTCTCCCGGCTATATGTTGCAACTAGCGAATGTGAGCTTCGCGCGGGCCGGCTTTCGTCAAACGAAGTATGGCGCGTAGGTGTAGGTGCAGGTGAACGAAAAAAGGAGAAATATAATGGCCGCTGAAAAATTCGCTGGAGCGCGCGAGAGTAATTAAACTGTCCGCTCGCAATTAAAATTCCATCACCCGCGCGCTCTTGAGAATTCACCTGTGCTGTTTTTCTGTACCTGCAGAGAGCCGCGTAATAATCGTTTTCGCTCTCTTTTCTCTCTCTTGTCTCGTGTCTTACCCGCGGCCTCGAAAATGTCGATCTGCGTCTGCGATCTTGTTAAGGGACTCGTGAGCCATGAGATTCTATGAGAATTGCACTTATATGGAATCATACGTGGTTTTGAAATTGTGATAGGCGTTCTATGATTTTTTTTATTCTCGTATCTCCGGAGCTGCGGAGTTATAAAGCCGAAGGAAAGTCACGACGGACTGAAATGCCGTTCTTCGTTAAGTGGGTGTCTAGATAGTCGATAGCTAATCCCTTCAAGTTGAAAAGATGGCATTTCAGCGTAACGCTAAAAGCCGCCGATTTCATTTGCGTGAAAAAGGAACTAACTGTTCGATCTAATTTCTCAATGCTTTCATAATTGGTATTACGCGTAGCCAATTAGTTTTCCTCTGAAAAAATCTAAATCGAGGTTAAATTCTCTAATCTTTTAAGCTCACTCGGTGCGTAATAATTTATTAGTTCCATAACGAGATCGAAAAATCGTCCCACCTCCAAACCAACAACCCATAAAACCAATCTCACGATTCTGCAATCATCTTGTTTCAGGACTCCGTAGCTGCGGCATCAGAGACAGGAGGTGCTGAGGAGGCCTACGACGACGGCGACGACTCGGACATGTACATGGAACCCGATGGTGCCGAGAGTACCCAGACCGACTCCAGACACGAAACCACCCAAACCGAAAGCACAGCGCAACATGAACCAGAAACTCATCGTGAGGAACATCATCAGCAACCATCCGCTGCCCCACGTGTGACCATCGTTGCAGTGCGTCCAGTTTCAACCTCCATCCAGGTGACGTCCAGCGAGTCCACCGAGTCCTCCGTGAAGAGCGAGGACAAGGCCGAGACCGAAGAAAAGAGCCTGGAGACCGACAGCCAGAATTTCTTCCCCTCCTTTGCTGAGCTCTTTGGTAACCACAGACTCCCCTTCACGGAGCACCAGCAACAGCAACAGCAGCAACGTTACCGTCCTAGCCGATTCCTTGGCTACTTCCAGCGTGACAGACCCTACGTAGTCGCAGCTTCTTCTAACAAGGATGGCCAGCCTGCCCTCCTGGGTTCAGGTAACTTTGGCGTCATCCGAGGTGGTACCTATTATCCAGAGGACAAGGAGAACGACGAATACAGCATCGACGAGACAGCCTACAGCCCATTCTACCACGGCAGTGGACGCGGTAGGTCCAACTACTACAAGAACCCCAAGCCCCAACCCGTTCGAGGTGGTGACTTCTTCGCCAACTTCCGTGACTTTGCCGACATCACGGCTCCACCCAAGTCCAGCTTCTCGCATCTATCCGTCGTCTACGCTAACAAAAACGGCAGCAGCGCCGGACCCAGAGGACCAGAACAACCCAGAAACATCATCGAGACCCTGAGGATGCTGGAGGAGGAGGAAGAGGCGAGCACCGGTGTCGTCACGACGACCACGACAGAGCTGCCCCAGAAGAAGATCAGCCAGGGCAAGAGGAAACTCATAAAGATCAAGAAGTACCAGGAGGAAAAAGCCAGGAAGTCGCGCATGACCGTCGAGCCACTCCTCGCTCTCAGTTGAACGGCTCGGCTGTAGAGTCCGTTAAAAGATGCATGTATTCTTTTTGTACGAAGCTGCGAGAAAGAGACGCGCGCGCGCGTAACTAAGAGAGCTTTTCGTTATTAATTCGGCCCTCGAGCGCGGCGTCAACCAAAGTCTGACGGATATTAACCGCGCGCCGCGTCTTTACTTAATTTTTATTACTTTAGTGTCGAGCGAAAGTTTGGTGAATCGCGCGCGATCGATTTGGAATTCGATGATCAAGCGAATTTCTTCTAATACGCATTTTGTAATCGTAACTTAATTAACGCATCCTCATTTATTTTCGTCATTCAGCTTAAAGTTTCATTTGCGGACGTTTCATACCAGTGTGGAAGTGGTGTTTGCCGAGCGTTTGAGAAATGGAACGGTCACCCTCGCTATTTTCATACGCGAAATTCTACGGACGAGTGTTTGGCTAAAGATATAGAAGACGATCGTTGAAGTTATTCTCTTGGTTTTGGAAAGTTGGAAATATTTTAAAGTGTATTTAAAATTGATAGTAGAGCAAAATTAGTTTTTACGGCAGTAATTACTGTTAATAACGACGAAAATGTAAGATAATGTCCTTGTAGTACCAGTTTTAAGCCCATTGGAAATTATGTCACAAATTTTATGGGGCATTTTTACTATCTCGCACCATATTTATTTAAACGTTAAGTATGTTCCATAAAAATTTGACAGCACTTTGCCATTGTTTAATACGTGATTCGACAAAAGTAATTTTTACGCTCTGAAAAAACTGTCCAATCAAATCTCTCATAAAGCATGAAATCGTATCCAACTCGCATGAAAATGCTTCAATTCTAGTCAAATTTTTATACGAAGTACTTCAGAAGTAAATAAATACGGCTCTCAACATGCCACTCAATTATCCCATTTGTTCAGCTCCGAAAAAAAGGTCGACCCTCCAAAAGGACAAAAAGGAAAGGCCCGTCCTCTCGTTTTACCTTTTACCCACGTAACGACAATTACCGAAAGTGGCATTGTCACGTTTCTCCTCAGCAATTATCACGCGGCCAAACAAAGCCAAAAAGCGTCGCGAGATCGTCAGGACAGATCCATTTTTCAAAGCGCTCCTTGCACCCGCGGCGACGAGAAAATAAAGGCAAAGCGAGTCTCTTTCTCGCGCGAGATAAGCAGGCGGTGAAATTTTCGGCGTTCCGTTTCCGGAAACCGGAGCGACGGATGCGATCTGCGAAAAACGTGTCTGACCCAAAACGCGATTGCGAGCACGCGAGCGCGCCCTTCTCCTTCGGCAGCGCGCTGTTCCGCTCGAGTAGCCTCGTAATGACCACGAGAGTAAGCGGCACGCGACGACGACCACGGCTACTTTCGCATTCTCGCGCGCGTGTGCGCGTGCACAGTGATTTTCCCTTCTCTCTCGCGAGCGCGCGCAGGAGCGAGAAGAGATAAGCGAGGTTTGATATCGCTTGGTTGCTGCTCAGCGATGATTTTCTTGGTGGGTTTGAACGCGGGGAAGTAGCTTTGCGGAGGGTGTTTTTTTCGTTGGAAATGTCGCGTTTTTGGAAGGTGGCAGTGATGGAACGGTATTTACGTGGTTATTGGATCTATGATTTTCTTTTTTGATTCGATTGTTGAAAAGAATTATCCGTGACGTTTATTGTTAAATTTTATTGGCTAGTTGAACAACATAAATTGTATGAATTTAATATTTTCAACATATTTCTATTATCACCTACCTGTTATATCAACTAAAATTTCATTGACTTTTTCAAAAGTATATAAATATTTAAACAATTTTTCATATTGTCTAAAATAGTAAATACTATTAAATATTTTTAATGTTTCAAATTCTATATTTACTATTCTATTCAAAAAATAGATTTTAAAATGAGAACTGACTTTGGCAAAAACTGTATTAAGACTGAATTTTTATACATTTTTACCAAAACTTCCATAAATTACTGAGCATTATATTTAAATATATTTTTGAAAGTTTACAAAAATGTTTTAAAAGTAAAGACTAATAAAATATTTTTAAAAACTAAGCCTAAAAGAAAAGTTTCAACAACTCTATAAACTTTTAAAAACTTGTACTTATAAAATCCCAGAAGAATCCATCAAAAAAGAACGCACAATCTTGCCTTTAATTGAACTGAATCCCTGCAACCGCATCGGAAAAGGACAGGGGCTGCATCGGCGACTCGCGCGAAACAAAAAAAAAAGAGAAAAAACGAAAAACAATCGTTCCGACTTTACGACTCAACGATCGTCATATTAGGATGTAAGTAACTCGAAACTCGTCTCTTGCGTCTTCATTGAATTCTCTCGCGTATCCATCATATATGTGAAAAAGGCATGGAAAAAGTGCGAAGGGTGAAACAAAAAAAAAAGCGGACTAGTGATGGAACTCCAATGGGCTCGTGCCCTTGGAATTCCACCGCTACGACTGACCTTCATCTCTCGGGAGAGACAAGATCTTACGGCGAAGCGCGCGCAAAGTACTCACTAGAGCTCGGAGCTTAACTGGTTCGTGCATATCGGATCGGGAAAAATGAAAATTTTTCAATTGGTAACTGATCGATGCAAAATTTTTTAATTTTTCTGACAACGTGCTGACTGTATTACGCATTGAGGATTAAATAGATTTTTTTAGTCTGAAATTGTAAAAACGCTAATCTGACGTTTAATTTAGTATCGATCAAAAGTTCATTAAATTGGTTTTTTATGCAAATAAATGTACGTAATGCGAATCTTTTCGGTTTTTCATAGACTTTTATAAACAATTTATTCTATTTAACGGAATCAGGTGTGCAGTAATTCTGCAGACATTTTTAACGTTTCAGACATGATTACAAAACCGTCACAAATTTTGTACATTCGAGTATATTATAGCTCTAGATGGAAAACATCTTGTACTTTGCCGAAGACCTTGTGTGCATTGTTATCTCATTTGTTGTTGACTATTGTAGCGATAGACGTAGACTATATTCGTGGATTGGAAAATAGTGGAAATGTATACAAAAAAAATGGAAATGATTATATGCTCGAGAACAAAAAATGCTTCGTCTACCCTTAGCGACGATATCGAGACAAAAATCGAATAAAAAAACTTATATATAGATATATATTTCTTTTGTAAAACTATTCTCCTCTTCGAGTGATTTTTCATACCTGAAATCCAAAATAAGATAAACTTTCCAGTATTATATCGTCAAATTTGCTGTTTTTAAACCTTAGGTGGTTATTAAAATATTGAATAAACTGACAAAAATTTATCCTTATTTAATTTCATTTAGAATCAAATACAATAGTTTTTAGCGAAACAATATTCATTTAATGATATTTTTATATAAGTAAAATACTCATATTTTATTAGTTAAAAATTAAATCTGTGTCTTATATCCAATTTGTCAAAAGTCTTATTCAACTTATTACAAGCTTAAAAGATATTTTTATAAATATTTTCATAAATAAACTCTATTTTTATAAATCACCTAAGGTTTAACAGAACTTATCATATACCCACATCATCGCAAGTGACAAACCTGACTTAAAATCCTCATTTAATGCACTTGGTCAACATATTGATCATTTTGCCTATGCCATCGTGAACTTCTTTGTAAGAAGCCTGTGCGTCCATCCAAGCAGGTGTGCTGAAAACATCGAACTCCTTGCAATGTGTTACACCTTTCACGTCGCGTTCTTCATGTTTAGCCCCCATGGATTTGACCTTTTCGATCGCCTCTCCATAAGGCCACTTATCTGGCGGACCTGCAACATATATATGAATGATGATGTATGAGCATGTGGACGATTCTGATATTTTAACACGGGATGGAAAGATGGAAAATCACGAGAATATCAACTGTATACTTTAATTTTTAAATGGTAATTTTTTGTAAATAAAAGACTTATAAATAAATTGTGCATTGTTCTTAAGAGTAACCTATCCCTTACAAATTCCTATAAAAATTTGAGAAAACAGTATAATTTTATTACAATTTTAAAATAAAATCAAGTATCATCAAGAAATTATATTTACATTCTTTTCCTAAGGTAACTTTTACACCACAAAGAACTTTTGCGACTACTGCCGAAGCTATGCAGATTGAACCTATTGGCTTATTAGCACAAGCAAAATCTTTGATGACTTTAATTAGATCTGGATCTACTACACAATCACATCCTTTTGAAGCAAAATCACTCCTAAAAACGAATTAAAAGAATTATTTTTTAATAATTGAGTGCAGAATTATTTAATTCTTCAACTCTTTTAAGATTATACTTTTTCTTTTAATTTAAATTTTATATATTTCTGTTAAATGCAATAAAAATCTATTAAGAGTCAAATTATATATTTATTAAGCAAACAAAAGAATGAATATAATGTAAATTCTTTTTATCAGGATGAAAAAATTGTTTTTAAAATAACTAATTAAAACAAAAGATAAAAAAGCTCGAATCACAGAATTGTTACTCACAACGTCCTCGCAGCGCCAAAACCACCAGGAATCACAAGAGCTTCATTTTCACAAGCGTTACAGGCACAAAGTGGTTGTATGCAGCTTCGCGCAAGTCTGGCGCCCTCGATTAGGCAATTTCTTGGTGGACACTTATCCGGATCCTGTGTAAGATGGTTCACCACTCCACAAATATCGACGTCCGGTGCATAAAAATTAGGCTTAAAATCTTTGGCGCTTAAGTGAATGGCCACTGAGATTACTTCCGAGATTTCTGTACCATCCAGTGCACCAGGGCCACAAACGATCTTTGGAAAAATTATAAAAGAATTAGTTTTAACGTGAAAATTGCTTAAGTGAACTTGTTGCTTTAACTTTCTCCATTAAATTTAATTTTTTTGCAACATTTCAGTTTTCATTCGATGAAGCATAAATAGCGAAATAATTTGAAACGGAACAATCTACTTTACAATTCACTTTAACAACCCGCCGCGCGAATGTTCGGCGGGAAAACTCAAATTAAGTATATACCACTACAAAAGAAAAGAATTTCACGGAAACAGTAATCAAATCAGCGCTTTGCCATCGCGCAACAATAATCGATCGCATTCGTAATCACTTTCGGTGGACGTGAGAGCAGCCCCGGTCAGGAACGTGAGAGACCACCTATAAAAATCTCTGCAAACGTGTGTGTGTATGCGCGTAACCAACAGGCGATAACCGCGCGCAATAAACGCGAAACTCGCAATTTCTAGGATTTCGCAATTGCACATTGTACGTGCGTGCAAGTACGCAGCCCGAGCATTACGGGCTACTCCCCGGAGATCGCGCCTATCGTTATCGCACATCCAATTTGTCCGCGCCAGGTCGAGGGGCGCGATTATCACGATGGTAATAGAGATGGATTATCGCGTGCGTCGTCGAGTTATGACGAGAGTAGGTTAGAAAGGGGTAAGTGTTGGAGCGCGGTTTTATTGCGGCTGAGATAAAATGTTTGCGCGAGTGAGATTCTGCAGAAGCTTTTTTTTAATTATTATGCTGGAGAGATTTGAGATATGATTTCAATTGAATAATCGTGGCTTTCGTAATGTGGTGCCAGAAAAATGCAATCTAGAAAAAGATAGAGAGGTTATACTTTGCGTTAAGTGATAAATTATATTACTCATTTTCTTTTATGATAAAGATGTGAATAACTTTTTGAATTCAGTTTAAATAAAGTAAAGTTTACATTAATAAATAATAATAGAATAATCGATAAAAATAACACTATTAGAAGTGAGAAGAGTTTATTAACTTTATCTTTAGTTCAGTATTTATGGCAATATGAATACATCGTTGTAAATAATAAATTTTATCCATTTAATAGCAATCATAATCGAGGTAGTTAAATAAATTCAAGTAACTTATTAAATTAATTGATTATATGAAATATATTAATAAATTTCAAATATTTAATATTAACAACGAGAAAAAAAATTAAAACAAACATCTAGATAATTTTTAAAGGCATTGTCAATATCATTATTTTTAATACTTTTAAACATGTGAATTGCTTATAACATTTAACTGAATAAAGAAACTATATTTTCAAAAGAATGATAAGAAACGTTTTACAAACATATGCTTTTACCACATATTTAATTAGTTTAAACTTGTTTTTAATAAGCACAAAAATACTAATGTAGATTATTTAACAATATTTAAAAATAAAAAAGTTTGTTATAACATACCACTGCCACTTTGCGTGGACCACAACCTGATTTCCTTTTTCTCCTATAGTAAGTCTGACTTGTGTGTAATAGGTTAGATGACGACCAAATACCAACTCTCGATGCACTTGTTAACAATTTTGTAGAAGAAAATAACGTTAACATCTTATCGTAAAGACAAGAATGAAAATGTAAATTATGTATTGCACATTACAAGATTTTAACTTAAAAATTTTGTTGATTGTGATACTATAAACAAATAAATTTTTAAAAGCCAAATTTTTTTCGATGACACATATGATCTGAACACAACCGATATCAAAAAAATAAATATTGCGTCATTTTGTTTCAGTATTTATAAAAACAGATATTTTGAGAATAAAGACCTTATTACTATACAACCATAAATTTTCAAAATGTAATTTATAATATAATGCAATATCTAAGTTTATCTGTATTACATTTTGTTACAAAACTTTGATTTTTTTAAATAATTTAATTTATTTTTAATCCGAAGAATATAGAAAATTAACAATTAGCAAAAATATTTAAGAAAATTTAAATGTACAGATTTTTCTAGAGTTCATAATCATTCTTTGATATCTCATAAGAGGGCGCAACCAATCAAACATAAAATTACCGACACTACTAGCGGCTATTGATCCAACGCAGCTGATGGTAACATCCAGTCTACTTACCATCAAACGATTCAGTCCAAACCCCATAAGCTATACTCTGCACTTTCCATAGACCGATCGAGTCCAACATACATTTAGATGTAGATGGCAGCACAAAAGAAAATCAAGTAGCCACGATAAGCAGGAGCGCACTGGAGAAAAGTTCCGCGGGGCTTAAATAAACATATCGGCAGCGGCTTCGAGGCGTGTTCAGCTCACACTTTACGGGCTCGCATAAACCTTTATTGTGCTCTAGGAGCAATTTTTGCTTCAGACTATGAATACCAAATGTATAATTCGCAGCGGAGATTTAACAACTCGCGCGCGGCAGGCGGATTTACACGAAACGCGCCAGAATAAATTTCAAACCCTACGCTCGTCGTAAAGAATGCACGGGGTGTAAGTTTTACGCGTGCTTATGATTAAGGCGAGAAAATCATTTTAGATAAGCGTAGGGGAGGTTGTAATAACTTACTTACAAAATATCAAATATTCTTAATCATAACTACTCTGAAAATGCATATTTTATAGAGTTATATTATTTCTAATTATTGATTAGCTTGAAGAATTAGATTTAAAATTATTTATACTTTATCAATATTTAATAACTTATATTACTTTTAATTACTTATTAAATGTAAAATTTTCTTAGTTTTTCTTTTGTTAATATATAACAAAATTTATGTCCATATTATAAACACATACAAAATTCGATTTAGGTCCAAAGCGAAGAATAAAATAAATGTTCCTTCAGAAAAAAGAGTAGTATAAAGTATAATAAGTTTTTAATAATGGTAAAAAAGTGATCTTTAACGAACAAAGTTGTTTCTAGTGATTAATTAATTATAGTCGACGTTTCGGGAGATTATCAACTCCCCTAATCATGACTTGAA
>UELX01000429.1:0-79981 GCA_900480035.1 Eupelmus urozonus | reverse complement strand
GTATAAGTTATAAAAAGATATATTTGCTGTAAAAACATGTATTTGAAACAAACTAATTAGACTATTTCTACTTCGCAAGAATTGTTTTTATATCGGAAGGAAAAAATGAGAACAATATTTATTAATGGTTATTTAAGATTAAAAAGATACCAAACGCTAATTAAATAGCAGCATCTTTTTCAAACCGGAAAAATTAAAATATTGTTTATAAAAGAGATGGTTCAAGTATTTTTTTAATTTGGTTCTCAATGGAAAGTCTTTATATTATAATTATACATTCCAGTATTTTATCGAAACATGAATTTCCTTTTCACGCGGACGAATGAGAAAATGATGAACCCTCCTCATCAGCGCATAATGGTCCCCATCAAAGACTGGAATTTTTAATATGAATTTCTCTGAAAGCTCCCTTCTCCCCAAAACACGCGCTACCTTGAAAATTCGATCCGGCCACGATTTCGGCCCGCTCTAGAATATTAAAGCCTACATTTTCCAGTCATAAAACTCGCAGAACGCAAAGACTCCGAGCAAACCGAGAGTATCTTCTCAGTCCGGCTTATTTATTAAAACGACGCCAGCCAAAGGATCAGAGTCAACAGACTGCCGCCCGATGAAAAATGCAATAAGAAACACGCGCGCAGCGCCAGAAAAGGAATATCGCGCTCACTTATCCGCTGTCTAACTAGAAAAAGCGCAAATCACGAAAGAGAGAAAAAAAGTGAACGGACATACTTGCAGCAAGTCGCTCTCGGGTGGAACATGCATTTTGAATGTCCCGGCGTGCGGCTGAAATTGCCGTCAGTTAGGATCGCTCTCGCTATCTCTCAAGACGTGAGCTTGCGCGTTTGCGGACAAATATCTCGGGCACGCTCGGAGGATTACCTTCGCGCCGAGGTATACGTATATACAGGCCGGGAAATTGACGTAAGCCAGCCAGAGCGCGAGACATTCCTTGCGTTTACCCAGTCCGTTATACGGGGATGCGCCACGTCGCCGTGAGCGCGCGCGCGAGTAGCGACCGAATCTCGAGTGTATATATATATTCGCCGGAGACGCATCTAGTCTATATATGTATACAAGCGGCATAATAACCCAGGCTGCCGCTGCAAATGCCGGATCTTTCCCCGGGAAATTCCCTTGTCAATAAAGTTAAGACTGGAGTGCTGCGCCACGCAGTCCGAGGTATAATACAGCGAAGCACAACAAACACAAGCTGCCTCTCTCTCTTGCGCTAGCTCGCCGTCATAAGAACTCGCGACGTGTTGTGGAGCTGGATGCTGGAGGGAAACGTCGGAATCTCGGGAATAGCGGGAGCAGCTTGCGTACTCTGCTGAAGGAGAGAAAAGGAGAATTGCTGCTCGCGGGATTCGCAGTCGGGAAATTCAGATGAGCTTGTAGGAAAAGTGAGCAGCGGATTTTTGCGAGAGCTTCTTTAAGGAGGGAAATTTCAGATTAATTTGTCGCTTTGCGCTAGTTTGGCGAGTTGATGGGAAAATAAAAATGTTGACTTTGAAAAGGCTTATAAATGTCGCTTATCTGAATAAGGAGTAGTATATATGCTATAAGTAAACGAGAATTAAAAGCGTTAAGGAAAAGACAAGTATAGTTACCAATCCCTCGCGTACTCTGCATAAACCTCCAAAAATTAAAGGATCCATTCTACCCAAACTACATCAGGAATTAATTAAAAATCTATATTCCACCCGCGCAGCGACGATAAAGCCGCTTTGCACCCCCGCCGCGAAATTTCCTCTCCAGCTCTCTAGTCCGCTCTCGAAAACCAATTTTTTAAACTATCCATTAACTCTAAATAAACACGGCCCCCACCCGGCTCCGCATTCAGCTCCGCGAAAGCCCCGATATTTATCTATAATTACAACTCTCCACGAAACAAGCCCAGCAGCTCGGCATCTCGCACAAAGCATAGCCATTTTTACTCATCCTCCGAGAGCGTCCAGCGGGAGAAAAAAAGCCCGGCAAAAATACGGCCGAGCGAGAACGGTTTAAAACGCAATCGGCGCAACGCCCCAGGGCTGTATGTTTCTGCCGCTCGCCGCGGGGTTTGTTAGCTGCAGCCGGCGCTCTCTCGCGCGTTCATTTGATATACAGCTAATTAGAGATCAAAATCTCAGCTCTCTCTCTCTCTCTCTAGCTCTGCTCTCTCGCAATCGCGATCTGTATTCACGTGGGTGTATGCAAGCTAGTGTCGGCCGAATCTCTCTCTCTCTCTCTCCCTCTCTCTGGATATGGCAACGCCCTTCGCGCGACTGCGCTCTACACGGTTATTTATACTTCATTTGCTCCTCTCCGCGGAGGGAGGAGATACAGAGAGCGCGGATGCGAATTGAATTCGTTTGATAGGACGCGGAAACTGCGCCCAGCAGCCGCGATTTATACGTTACGGATGCGAGCGCTGTGTAACGCTGGCCGCGCGGCCCGAATTTATTCGTTTGAATTAAAATTCTACGGTTCTCGTTTTTTTTTTTTTTTTGGTTACCTTTTTAAATTGGCGGTTAGTTTGGCTGCGGCGCTGCGGCTGATTGGTGGGCGGTGGGTATTTTTAAAATTGGGGAGAAATGTTGATTAAAGAATATATATCGGGCTCGGCCGGTCGTAGTCGGTTTAGCACGTTTTATTAATGAATATCAGGGTATATCTACTCTAATGCAATTTTCAAATATAAATGAATGTCGAAATGTATTCTGATTCTTTTAAAGTGATTGTTAAAAAATATCTATTTTTCCGTAGATGAAATGAAATTCCGAATTTTTAAATCGCACAAAAAGAGGTACCCGTAATCACGACGATCGCATTAATCCAAAAAACAACTATAATGTTCATCATATAAAATTACTCATGACTTACACCACGTACTTCCCAACATTGCAACTTCGACAATATTCAACACACCCTAAAATTTTCACCCTTCTTCCTCACTACTCCCCCGATCTTCGAAAAAAACACACAGCTACCTCGGAAATGATCCATCGCCTCCACCTCTCACCTACCACCCCACCGTCACCGTAAAACGGCGCACAAGAAAAGACAAGAAACAAAAAAACATCCCACCCTAGCAGGCCAAGACAGCCGCAGCGGCAGCTGTAAACCCTATACTGCCCCTATAAATTCAACAATACGGGCCGAATCGAGGCGCGAGGCGTGAAATATATTATATATTTCCACCTGTCAGCCGGAGCGCGCGCCGCGGAAAAACAAATGTATAAAGACGACACGCGTGTCGCGCATGTAGATGCGAGCCCTACGGACGGGGGGCGGCGAGCTCGTAAACTCGCGGGACGCGCGCGAATCTCCGAAACGGAATTCTCGGGCCCTTTTTGCGAGGAGATAGGGCAGAGCTACGGCGGGGGAGATAAGCGCGCCAGCGCCGGGAGTAAAAACGATTTACTATCCGGGCGGATCGAAGGAATAAGGCCGAAGTCTGCTTCTATACGTGACAGCCGGATGTGTGTGCGCGCGCGCCTGGGTAAGTGTGTTTTTACGTTACACGCCGCGAATCCCGAAAGGAAATGGAGGACTTTTATGTAGGGCAGCGCGCTCTTTCTTCCGCGCTCTCGCATTGTCTGCAACTTTCTTTGCGCTTTTCCCGGCAAGGCTCGAGCATTCAGCAGCTCGACGTGTGGCTTCTACCTTTTTGCCCTGGGAAAATTCTTGCTAAAACTGTCTTAATCAATAATACCTGTACCTAATACTTTCTTAGCCTCACGAACGTCACTGCATTGATTAGAATAAGTCCAACAATGCCGCAAGCTCGCGATCGCTCCCCAAGCACCTTGGCGCTTCGTCATCCTTTTATCGACCGCGAACACCCACGCAACTCGTTAGCTCTTCCGAAGCCTGTCTAGCTTCGATGTTTACGCCGGGCCCGCCCCCGCGCTCCGCTTACGGAAGTTGGACTAACGTATAGCACTCGAGTAGGTGTCACTGCGACGCTGGCGAATCGAATGAAGTTAGATTCGCGCGCGCCGCGAGCTGCAGCCCCCCCGGATCTCTCCGGGGAAGTTTGCTACGTCGAAACTCTCCGGAGGAATCGAGCCGAGCAGTCGATCGGTGTAAGGTGAAGTGAAAGAGTGGATGGGGTATGTGTTGGGTGAGCTTTTTTATTTACTTGATGTATGTATTTACTGGTAGGATTCTCTGAGGGATGGCTGATCGAGGCTGTGATTTTATTTTCGAAAAATCAATGTTGCGGAAATTTTTTGTCCCACCCGGAAGAACATTGGATTTACGAGACGAGAAGCGAAAAGACAGTTGAGATAAAAATTTACATGTAACAACCCGGCATAATTCGCAAAATGAAAAAAGCACCTCTGACGAGCAAATAAATTTAAACCGCGAGGCAAACAGCCAGACAGCCGCTAGCCGCTAGCGCAAGAGTTTTGAATGGTTGCGGCCGGCACGAGGGAAAAGGTGAAATACGATAAGAAAAAAAAAGCGCGCAGAAGAAGAATAAGTCGTGGAGAGGGAGCAGAAATCGAAGAGAGCGAGGAAAACTTGTTGGCGGATCTGATTTGTTTGTCGAACTAAACGCCCTTCGAAAAGAAATTTTCCGGCGTTATGAACTTTGAAGGCGAGTTGAAATAAAGAGAAAGTTCCTCCCCCAGCTCGGCAGAGCTGACTCGCTTGCCAGGGCAAAAAGTTTGCGGAAAGTGCTGGCGCACTGCTCGGCCGGCTCGTATATACCCTCCGATTGGTATCAGAGGCATCGAGCTCTGTGGACTTGGTGTATATTTTCTGCGCCTGCGGCGGCCTCGAGATAAACGCACAAAGCGAGATCGCGCTGTAACGAAGCGCTGGTTATGTATTGATTAGGGGGCGCTTATCTGTAATATGTTCGTCGATCTGATAGGTGAAAAGCCTTGAAGAATTAAAACGGTTACTCGACGTTACTGAACATTGAATTCTGGAATTTTTAAGCAGCAGAGATCCCAGTAGCCAGATTAAAAGAAATAAAGCTAATCGTGGAAAAGCCCGTTGGCGGAATTTAAAAGCGGCCTCCACTTATGAAAACCAGATGCACCAGCGCGTTCGCAGAAAAGCCAGGAAGAATCCTCGCAAGAAAGCCACGAACGCGAAAGCAAACGAGAAGGAGAAAGACAGAAGATATGGTAAAACTTATCCCTCGCGAGCTTCTCGGCTGCGTCAGAGCAAACCGCGGTTAGTTTTCCCTTCCCCGCTGTGAAAACAAAGGAAAGAAGATCCTCGCAAACTTTCAAATGAAAATTGACGCTCGCGTATAATATGTGAAGAACCATCCCGGCGGCCTCTCCGCGGCACTGCGCATACACTCCGGCCCCGATAAACTCAGCGCTGCGCCTATAAACGAATTAAAAGTATGAGAAAGCCCTTCTCTTTCTTTGCGGCTAGAGGAGATATATAAGGAGAGCTTGCGGGGTCAAAGAGCGTGGAAAAGAAGGTAAAAGTCGCGGGTAGGAAAGTTGGCTTGCCAGCGCTTAGGAACGGTCGGGGGAAGAGAGAGAGAAAAGTGCAGAGCGCGAAAGAGTATTGAAGTTTTTACGCCCTTCGAGATAATCTGGCTTAATTAATTTAATTCCGGAGCGGGCGAGGAAACGTCTTTCTCTCTTGGTTCTGGCTTCTTTTCTCTTCTGCCGGGCTTCCTACGCGTTCTTTTGACAAGTTGGCCGTGGAGCGAGGAGCAGAGGAAGGCGGATTCTTCTTCGCGGCTTGTTTCAGACGAGGTGTTTTATTTCTTGTGAACAACGGAGTGCAAGCTTGGCTGCAAGCGCGCGTAGGCGTGAAAAAAGTTTTGAATAATGACGACGTGGTTTTTTCTTTTTTTGCTTGGGTCGGGGAAAACAAGTGGGTTTATCACTTGGGATAGTAGCTGGGAAGATAGACTTTATATTGACGGTTTTTTAAAAGTCATTATCGATAACTTGTCTTTTTTGGTAAATCAGAATGTTGTTTACAAAAAAAACAATCTCCTAAAGCTAAAAATTAAAAAAAATTTCCTAAACTTCAAAGTCAAGAGGAGGATAAAAAGCAGCGTCTTAGCTCCTTGGCGACACTTTAAAGAAGCGAAAAACAAGAGGGGCCAAGGGGAGCCGTGAAAGATAACAGGGAAAAACTAGCTCCTTGCCAAGAGTCGTCGGCGGAGGAGGATAAATTCGCTCGTTCGCGCGAGTCCCTCAGAGCGGCGATTTGTCAAAAGCGCGGGAGCCAGCGATAACGCCAAACTTTCGAGACGTCGACGAGAAACGTGCGCCCTCTTCTCTCGCCCTCTAAGAAACACGTCACCAGGGACTGGCTTCTTCTTCTTCTCTCCCGTCTCCACCGCCCCCGCGCCACTCTTACATATGCTTATGCGCCGAGTGCTCGCGAAAAAAAAAGAGAAGAACGAACGGGAGAAGGTTTCGTGTATAGATAAAGGCAGAAACGAAGGGAGTCGGGGAGAAAGTTCGGGCCCGAATGATACCTAAAAAGTCGACGGCTAAAGCGTTTTTAAGCTGTTTTCTCGCGCTGCCTCGGGGAGGAACTTTCGCGAGATAAAGATGTTAAAAGTGAATTAAGTTTAATGATTCAGGTGAAACTATTTGAATTTCGAGAAAGCGAGAAGTAATTTGGCTCGAGACATCTGTATTTTACGCGCAGCCCGAGACTTTCCTATTTTTTCCCGTATTATTTATCAGTTACTTTTAAACTGTTTTCATTCCAAGTTGAAATAAGACTCAGCGAGTCAAAAGATACACAAAGATACAACTGAAAAAGTAATCGAAAACCCAAGCGCTCAACCGATCATCAATCCACTGCACCCCGTCCATTAAAAAAAATAAATTCGCAACGTCAGGTTTGTCCGAGCGCTCACAACCAGCCTCAATTACCTCTGATTTTTCGCATTTTCACATTGTCCCAGCCAGCAGCGATCGTCCGCTTTCGGAATAAAAGCGTCCGCACGCTCGAGCGCGCGGCAAAAGCCATAATCATGACAAAGGTCGCTCGGGCAAATTAGCCAACGGCGCGAAGGCTTAATAAGGCACAGCCCCCCCTCCATGGCTCCGACGCGCGTTTGCACTTGGGAAAGCCTCCTATATATACGGCCCCGCCACCTCCTGTAGTAATTAACAAATCCAATTTTAATCGGCAGTCCAATCCGCTTGTTCTACGGATTCCGCTTGCGCAAACTTTCGCAAGCTCGAGCGAACGGGAGATAATCGTTAAATTAGGACGTTAAACTGATTACCGGGGCCAGTTTTACGATCTAATTATTTGCAGCCGCTTATATATATGTAGGCCAGACGCGAATTTCCATTATGCCCGGCGAGCGGCCCTCGAACCGTACGCCCTCGCGTATTTTTACGGCGCTTTTTCGCCGCGTGACGAATTAAAGTCGTTCCCCCGAAATAAAAGAGCTTTATGTTGGAGCGAGCTTGCGAGCTTGCGCCTTCTACGTCGGATGATAATGCGCGCTCGATCTGAAACTTCTGCGCGAAAAATTCTGCAGAGCTTTTAAAAGCGCGCGGCTGCCGGGCGAGTTTTTTCGCGTTTTATTAAAATAATTATACGAGGAGCGCGGGAATTTCGGTGCGCGACGTGTCCGACTGCTGCCTGAGCGTTAAATATTACGCTGGATTTCGCATGTATTAAAAATTCCGGGTTTCGCTGCTTTTGTTGCAAATAGAGGTCGTTCCTCCCGGGGAGCTTGCAGGGCCAATTTAAGAGGAGGTAAGAGAGCGGCAGGCAAAAATGATGGATTCGCATTATACGGGATTTAAATTTTTTTGGCGGGGAAATGTAATATGTTTAAGGTTGATGGATACCCGGCGATTCTTTTATATACATTTATTTCGTTATGATTTTTCAATGTTTGCTTCATATTTACGAAAAAAGCTTTTTCAAATATATTTTTCGAGAGATGAAGTGTTTTTATTTTATTAAAATTAATTCTGTTATCTATGCACAATTTTCTATTGATAAGTAATGCATTAAAAAGTATAATTGTAAACACTATTTTGTCAAAAAATAAAAAATAAATAAACATTCAAAAAATCATCATTACTATCATTTTCCATATTAAAAAAATTGATCTTCTTATCTGCGGCTACGTGAGAAACAAAAGGTTTTCATACAAAAGCCTCCCAGAACCGAAGTTATGACCGAGCATAACGTGCGAGCTTTTTTAAAAGCATTAGTTACGCATCGCCGGAAACTTTTGAGAAAGCTCACACGTCGCCCTTCGAAAGATGTGCATACATAGGTATAACCTCCTTTTTAAACTCAGAGCCGCGACCGTAAAGTCGCACGAAAAGCTGAATCGTTCACGAGCGGAGATTTTAGGAGAGTACAGTGCTTGGGAAAATCAACGGTTGGTTTGTTCTTTACCTGTCCTAAGTAAAAAAATTGGAAATTATTTCTTCCGATTAGGAACGTCTAAATTTACGTACTTATATTACTACACTCACAATCAATTAAAGTTGTAAATGATTGTAACATAATTAGAAGAAATGGAAAAGGTCATTTTCAGTGAAATGTTTAGATGACAATCGTTAACAGAACGATATCGATACACTTCGCCAATAAAAAAAGCAGCCAACCTTGATCAACAACCGAAAATTTCATCCAACCCCGACGACGCTCCATCCCACGCAAAGCCGAATTAGAAAAGCTTATCCAAGCGCAGCACTTAGCGCGAGCGTGTCACAGCTCGTCCCGCGCGCGAATTCCCTCTCGCCGCCCCCGCAACGTGACGAAGCACCTAAATAAAAAATTTCCTCGCGCCTTAATAAATTTTGCAGGGCGCGTTTCTTCCCTGCGCGCCTTCCGTCCGCCGTAAACTTTAAATCCAGCACTCGCGCTAATCCATCATCCCTTCGCGCTCTCGCGCGCCGCCGGGCAAAAAGAGGATAAAAATGTACCGGCAGTCTGGGGGGGTAGGCGAGAGCAGGGGGGGTACTAAGCCTGCACACGCGTGCAGCGCGCGTTACGTACACACATACGGAGGGCCGCGAAAGCCAGAGGATTGTCGCAGCTGCCGCGCAGACACTTTGTTTTACACCGCGCCGAGCTCGTGTGGGGACCCTTTTCGGATCGCGCGACGGTGTTCTATAGTCAGGGTTTGCTGGCGTTAAACGTCGATTTTATGTAAACGTCGTAAGGTGCTATTGCCGCTGGGGGCTGCGTTTTTTTTTTATGGGCTAGAGTAATGGAAAAGCTTCTTATTGGTATGTCGATTGCTTTGGTGTAGTTAGGAGATTTACTTGGTTGGTTTTTATTCGTGGCTCTACTTTCAATTTCAAATTAGAATTAATCAATGTTGCAGTAATGTAAATATACTATATAATTACAATGAAAAATGTACTATCAATGAAAGCTTCTCCAAAATTGCTCTTATCTAAAGAAAAGTCTTTATAATTTAAAACTTAAATAATTTATCATGAATTTTCAAAACCTTCGTCATCCGCAGAAATCTCATCCAACCTAGCCCCCTCCAAAGCCGAAATTCATTAAAATCTAATACACATCTAACCCGCGCCGTCATTAAATTTCCACTTTGACGTGCACCTCCGCGCGAATCCCAGCCTTTGTTTCTCCCACTCGCGCGCGCCGAAGACACATCAACGAAAATCACGAGCGCGCAGCGCCGCGATTCCCATCCAGCTTCCTCGGGCGTTCGCGCAGCCCATCCACCTGTGGAAATCGTCAAAAGGATTTCGGCTCTAGCGACGCCGAGCGTCCAAGACAAAGCTCGGCCGGCGAAGCAAACGGCGCAGCCAGAAAGAAGAAAACGACGAACGCCGCAAGCTCGACTGCGGAAGCTAAAGGAGGCACGCTGTCTTTGACTCGCTCGGCGCAGTGTTTCGAGCGAGTTTCGCGAGGTGGAAAGTCTTCGCGCCCCCCGCGAACTTTCCAAAAGGTTTTCGCTCGCGCGCGAGTTTTCTTCCTTGGCCGATTATACGATGAAAGCGCGACGGTAGAGCTCGACGCGCGCTTTTGAAAAGCGCTCGATGAAATTCGCAGACAAGCTGAAAAGAAGGAGCCGGGGGGAGGTAATTCAGCACGCAATTTGTGCGCGACCGTAATCGTGATAATTGGCCCGAGTGGGCGGAGGGAATTCAAACTTTTTGCCCGAGCGCGCCGCTGGAATTGAATTTTGCTCGGCGCGGCTTTCCCGGGGATTATTAACCATTTCAGATGTGTACGCTTTTTTCTTCGCGTTAACTCGCTTAAGAAATTTTAAGAGCGACAAGCCGCTGTCTTTTATTACCTATTAATTGCTACATAAAATAGTTCCCCTTGCATAAATTCATTGAAAAATCAGCCACTCAATCCGAACTCTTTCTTCTGTGCAGAGCTCAAACGGGCCGGGCGGCAGCAACGACGGCCTCACCAAACAGCAGCTCGAGCTCATCCAGCAGATAATGCAACAGACCCAGCAGCAACAGCAGCAGGCCTCGGCTCAGTCGCAAAATTCACAAACACAGGGAGCCAGCTCGGTGACGCAGACGAACGGCCAAGTGCAGAAGAGCGGCGGGGCGAAGCCGATCGTCAAGTCGACAACGACGATTTCGGGCCCGATCGTCAACGCAGTCGTCAACGCGGCCAGCAGGTCCAGCCCCAAGCCCAAAGTCTGGAATCACGCGCAGGTGAGTCCTGACATTTTTTTATTTCGGCAAAAGTATTTTTAATGCGTTTGAAATGTCGGAATAAAAACAAGTTATTTAATAGGAATGATGGGGCTAGCATTTTGATCATTGTTCCGCGCGGCGGTATTTATATTTGAGCTAAAAGGATTCTGACGCATTCGTTTTTAACTGACGTGAAAATAAATAACAATTCGACAAAACACAGGAATCGATGTTTTGACAAGCGCACATTTCGTTATGAAAATAGTATTATGTTTTTATAAAAGTTTATTGTACCTACCGCTAATTGAATGATTTCGTCGAATCAGACGAGCGGGCAAGTCCAATGTTTTATCTTCTAGATAATAAAATTTATATCCATTCAATCAGCCCGAGCTTTTTACATTCACATTTATTTAAATTTCCACGCGTACGTCAACATCCGCGCATTCTTGCAAAACAAATGATAGTCAATTCGGTGATTTCGTGATCAACCTGACGAAAATGAACATTCGCGAATCAAAAGAATATCCACACGCCCGCCTGCTTCCTAATTTCATTGATTTGACTAAAAGCTTATGGTTTCGCAGAACTCGGTATGAAAGCAGTCGCAGCCTGTACACGCGTGCAGAAAGTGGCTGCCGTTATCTCAGCCCCCTTAGCTCGCGAATCTCGAGGAGAGCAGAGTCGCAAAAGGGGAAGATGTTATCGCGACTTTAAAAGAGGGCCATCGTGGAAATAAAGTTAGGACTCCGCGAGGGCCCCGCGAGCTCTTGTATACATCTCGACGTCCCCGGCCTTTGCCCGAGATCGAGAAGCAAAAGATATGATGGACTCGCGCGCTTTCATCATGCCTGATTACTTCGCTCTCCTTGCCGGCTGGGCTCTATCGGCGCATTATCGAGAGTAGTTTCAGAAGGATGCTTTTACGCGTCTCTGTATGTATCTCTGGCGCTGGAGAAATCTTTATTGGGTGCTTAGTAAATTAGAGAAGTTTGGATCTTGGTAATGGGGGGTTACTCTTTGGTGAATTTTGTTTATCGCCAAAGAGCTGTAATTATCCGATAGTAAATTAAAATTACACAGTATTATAAGAAAAGAAAGACAAAGTTACACTTACTTTTCGTTTTTATCATTACTTAAAAAATATAATGAAAAATTTGAAATTATTTATAAAAATTTTCAACTAACATTTTTGTTTATTTCATGGTATATATTTAGATTACAAAAAAGTTATAAAAGCATTCAGAATTTAAATAGAGGTCTTTTAGTTGACATTAATAATTGGTCATGCATTTCTTTTATGGAGAATATTAATATCTCCAATTAATTTTATCAGCGACTTTATCAAAAACATATTACATATATAAAATACAAACACATCCAGGATACTAGTATACGTTTTCATAGTTTAGAATGAAAACAAACAACCCTCAAAATTACAATTTAAAGAAAAAACAAATCAGGCAAAATTATTTTGACAATCATACCTAGATAATCATAGCTTTATTTTTAATACGTGACAAGTTTTTTCTTTCACAAATATTTCCCGCACTCCCCTTCTAACTATTCTAAAATTCTTGAAAAATCAATTACACCCAAAAATCCGTCCACAAAATAAAAAATCATCCATCAAATCAAATAAGCACTAATTTATTCCCCGTGACCGCGGTCTAACGAAGTCAAAAAAAAAAAGAAAGAATAAAAAAAGGAGCTCTCTCGACGCTCGATAACGAGCGGAGCAGAGACACTCTGAAAATCCAACTGACGTTCGCTCTGCGTCAGCTGCCTCTCCGAAGGGATTATAAAATCGCGGCGGTGGCGGCGACGGCCGGCGCTCTTTTGCCCTGAGCGCCGTACGCGCACGTCCCTTTTACGGCTGGATTATGAGCTGGCCGACTGATGGGATCGTATGACTCGCTAATTGCCCTCGTTCCCCTTAGTTTATTTGCTCGACCTCATGCTTCTCTCCTCCTCCATCCAACTCACTCTCTCTTCTTATCGAGTCTATCTCTCTCTCTCTTTCTCTCTATCTCTCTTCTGTCACGCTTTCGATATGCACTTGTGGAATCCCAAAGCCGCCCTAACGAAGTTTAAAATCCCGAAGTATATAAAAGCGGCACCGAGAAAATACGCTCCCCACGGGCGGACTTTGATCAGCGGCCTTGGTAATTTCTAGTGGGAGATGGTTACGAGTGTGGCCGACGTGCAACGTTTTCATGATCCTCGAAATTTCATTTTCCGAAATAAGCTGTGAATTTATGCTTCGCAGCAGTGATGAGCTCAAGTTTTTCAAAATCCTACTTAACAAGTGATACATTTAACTATTTATGAAAAACTACAATTACATTAAGTATGTACTTATTCACGTATTTCAAGTATTTATTTACAAATTTTGATAACTAAGAAAGCTACTTTCAATACTTTCCAATTTTTTATGCGAACTAATGATACAGTATTCAAGGTACTTGCGACTACTACCAAGTACAAAATATTTGCAAAACATTACTTAAAGTCGTTTATCTTTTACTTTAAATACTTTTGCATATAAGCGCTGAAATACATTTATATACGGGCACGGCCTTCTGCTTTTTTATTAAAAAAAAAAAAAAAACGATTTTGCTCATATGATCTATTATTGGTAAACTAAAATGTTGGTTATAGAATTAATTATAATAATAATTTTTAATTCTCTGAAAAATAAATTAAATTTATAAAATTTTCAGCTTCTTTAGCAATTGGTTTTTCTAGTCAATTTGAATTAAATATGATTTTTGAGTATTTGAAAGTCCTGCCAATTATTTTAAAAATTTTTACTACTTACAAATAAAGTTAAAACAAAAAATAAATTCGAAATTCGTGTTACACTGAGTTTTATACATGTAAAACTGAAAGTAAAGTCTACTTTTTATCTGAAATTTCTTTGGAAAGTTAAAAATAATTAAAAAGTATTTAATCAGTTACAAATTAGTCTAAAAATTAATAATATTGGTATAATAAAACAACTTGAGTACAAATTCCATTTTATTATTTTGGTTTACGGGCCTCACATTTCACAAAAAATATTAAATTTAAAGAAATATTAAAATAACGACTGTCGGAAATTCCCTTGTACGCCGCGCAGACCTAAATTCTTAAGTACTCTAGTACACACTTAAATAGAAATAAAGTGGTAACGATTTCGTAAAAAAGAAAAAAAAATTAATTACTCGCGATATATACACGTAGAGCGCGTTTATCGTCAAAACAAAAGTTTCAGCCCGCTGGAGTGTCCCCCGCGCGGCACTTTAATAAAGAGCATCCTTTCTCCCTCCATCGTTCGTGGTCTATATACACGACGCATAAATTAAGCGCCGGTCTTTTTACGTTAACCACCTCGTACTAGTGCCGCTACTCCACTTTTTCCCCCCTCCCGTTAATTTTCATCGAGTATACGAGCGCGCGCATTTTAATAATTTCACGAGTCCATCCATGCCCCCCCCCCCCTATCTCTCTTCACATAGTCTCTCTCTCTCTCTCTCGCGCCGTTCTGCACCTAACTTCATTACGTTAATGGCATAATAACCACTGCGGGTGCCGAAGAGCTTATGCGCCGAAACGTCGATGTTCTCCCTAAACACAGAGCCAGCGAGTGCAGCAAGTATATGTATATATTTAGCAAGAGGAGAGAGAGAGAGAGAGAGAGAGGGAAGCAGATAGTAGAGGAGCGTATTCAGTAGCGCGAGCGAGCAGTGTAGATCGATCGATCCAGGCAGAGCGCATTAATATGTATGAGATCTTCTAGTAATAGTATTGGCGCTGCTGCGCGCTCCCCCGAGGAGCTCGACGCGCGCGCGCGGCTCCGTCCGCAAAGTACTCCGGAGAATCATCGCGCGATTGCTGCCGCCGCCGCTGCTACCTCCGCCGCAGCCGCTCTAGATTTTATGCGCGAATCGCTACCTCGCTCTCGCGCACGAGTGTAGATGCGAGGGAAGCGCGATGCTTTTTCAACCCCTTTCCCCTCATTCGCCAGCCCCACGCCTATACCCTCGTGTCATGGAAATTGAAAAATCTCGAGCGCGCATTGACCTAAACTGGAGGGGGCGGGGAGGCTTCCTCACTTGGGAAATTGGCAGTAGTGCGCGCCGCTGATGTCGTTTATTAAATTGCGAGGCGTTGTTTTATTTCGTTATGGATTTTCTGCTTTTCGAAAGGTTGGTAATTATTGATCTGTGTTGTTTTGAGAAATTGAGGATCGGAAATTGGCGGAGTGCGTTCTCTAGTTTTAGCTAAGAACGGAACGAAGATGAGAAGAGAGCTTAAAAATATATAGACGCAGAGGCTTTTGAAGGCAAGAGCTCTTACTGCTCTGTCGACGTCCTTAACAGGCTATAAAATTGATTTTGCCGAGGCGTTTAAGATAAGAGCGTTGATGAGTATTGGCACTTGAAATTGTTGTGATGTTGAGTTAATCAAGCTTAGACTCTTCTATAAATTAGCGTTTCATACAACAAAGTCAGAACAGTTTGGCTTACCTTTCCGACGTCATTTTGTCAATCAGAATTAATAGTTTTTAATTACTCGCAAAATTGATGTGCTAAATAAATATTTATCGTCAATTTTGTTACGAATGAAAAGAATCATAAGCCATACAAACATACGAGTATATATGTTTACACTAATTTTATTGTTTAATAATTTGTCCATCAACAAATTCTCGATTCCTTTTGCATCAATTAAACTGTATTACTTCGTATAATTTCAGTTTCAATGATTTTGTTTGATTGAGTCCAAGCATTTCAGAGGATCATACATGTATAATATTAATATGATATAATTTGAAATTTGATATCCTATGAAGCACATAAGCTGGCGTAATCAATAACTGTAATACCCATCTCGAAAACGTAACGTCGCACGTCCGCTCATAATTCGCATAAATTCTATTAAAATGATTATCGTTACAAGAAATATTAAATATAAAAGCAAGTCAATAATAAAAACAACCAAATAATAACCCAAAAATAAAGAAATCCTTAAAAAAATATAAAAAATTATGAAATTCTCGCAACAACAACAAATCCGCGACCTCGAGCCAGCCGACCACAATCAAAGTCCGAAAAGTTTAACAATTCACACCTGCCGAAGGAAACAAAGAGACGCTCGACCACAAAACCCCGAGCTTGACAGACGCGTCCTCATACACCTATCGAACTTTCGCGCAAACTTCGACGCCGAGAAATTACAGCTCTCTCTCCCCTCGATATTCCACAACTCGTTCTCTCCGCGCGCTGCAGAACCGCACTGCGGTCGCTTTCGATTTTACAGGTATATATACGCGCGCCGAGGAAAAGGGTAGAGCGCGCGGCTCGAGCGAATATTTCAATATCCTCTCGCGTACGTATATACACACATACATATAGACGCCGCGCGCTCGGACAAATATTGAATTATTCCGCGCGGAGCGCGCATACTTGAGCGTCATAAATGCGCGGACCGCGCGTGTTTGTAGGAATAAGTGCAGCTACTCGCTCGCTCGGTGCTCGGAATTGATCGGCTCATCAATTAAGGGAGCAGACCGCAGAGTCGCGATTTTACTCTTTCGCTCCCGCGAGCGAGTCTGTCTATATTTGCGCAAGCTACACGCGTGTAATATGATGCGGGAGGAGGGGGGAGATTGTTAACGGAAATCAGACTTATTGGCGGAGAGAGATAGTTTTATGGGTTGTATGTCGAGTGGGGATTTATTGGGACGAAGTGAATTTGTTATTGGCTGTGGGAGAATGGTTGCATATTTTGAATGTTGCGCTGCGTTTGATATTTTTTTATCTCGAGTAAGCGGATGATTTATTTGGGCTCTCGACGTCGCTTCTCAGGGTTGGGCTAAGATTTATCTTGATCCATTACTAGTCGACGAATTATAACTAAGACGAGCGGTCGATACGAGCGATTAAAATTAATACAATCTGACAGTACAGCTCCCCGAACAATGCACTATAACGTCAGCAAGATTCCGTAATATTACGCTCCGAGGCATTAGGCAACTGTATATTATTCAATTTAACGGCGCGCCGAACGCTGCGAATGTGCATCTTATACGCGAATTCTCGCGCCTCGGCTTCCATTAGTAAAAGACATTAGGGGCAAATTCATTGACAGATAAACGCGCTCGCGCTGGCGCAGCAGCCCCTGCAGCCGGAAAGCCGAGCGCTAGACGCCTGCGTAAGGACACAGGGACATCCCGAGGACTCGTTTCCCCGGTCATTAAATTTACTACTCCATGCGCGCGGAGTCACGGCTTTAGATGCGCCGAAACGCAGCCCGACTAAATTTCTTAATGACGCGATTCTCCCTTCAGCCTAGCCGAGAATACGCCATGTATATTACCGGGAAAAAAAGGGTTAAATGCCAGAGCGCGCGGGCATAAATTAATCCGTCGAAATACGTAAAAGCGCGCATTCGATCGCGCATAAATGCGGGGAAAGACGCGCGAAAAAAGTTCGGCATTAATATTTATGCGCGGGCCCTCGAACTTTCAGCGGGGGCCAAATTAAATAGGAAAGTCGCAGCGCTGGGAGAGGGAAAACGAGCGCCGCCGCGCCGAAACTGGCACGAACTCGCGGAACTACTTTAATAAATCATTCGTTAAAGGGAATTATTTATTGCGCGGACCGCAGCTCTACATTTGCCTGCGCCCCTTTTTTTCGCGGATTTCCAGATTTCCGCAAAAACTGCGGGGGACTCTGCAAACTCAATTACAAAGTTTACAGCCGAGGTGGTGGCAGGAGCGGTCAGTGTTACAATGCAACCAAGCGAATGAATTGAAGATACAGAAATATTATTGTAATTTATTCAAACGGAAAGAAAAAATCGTCCATTTCAAATACTCGGAAAATTCCGTCCTCTAAAATTTCATTTACACGTATCCGCAAGTATAAAACTCTCCGCTTAACGCGATCATTCAACGGCTCCCCGGCGACGTCGCCGGCGCAATATATCTGTCACACCTACGCTTCTGCCCGCATAAAGCGTCAGCCGTTAAAATTTCTTATTTCGCATAATAAAAGCTGCCATTCATCTTTGCCGCTCTCGCGAGCCAGCTCCCGCGGCTTCGCGAGCAATATAAATTCCCGCGCCGCGCTAAAGAAGCGCCGCTTCTCCGAAAATCAAAAATACACGTTTTCGCACCTCGAAATTCCAGAGCGCAGAAAACAATAGGCGAGGAAGTCAAAATTACGGCTGCTCGTTACGCTTAACCACCCGCGCACTAGTGCCTCCTCGAGTTTACGCGAGCATCTGTTGCCTCTTGCCCTCCATTATATATATAGGCAGCAGCGCGTCTTTTCCTTAGTAGCGCGGGAGGATCGAGTTGAAGTTCCGGCTGGGTTTTTCGGGGCCACGCGAGAGCGGGAGCTTCGGATATTAAAAAGTCTCGCGTCCCTCCTACATCATCCGCGCGCGCCCGGCGGAGATTGGCCCCAGCGCGCGCGTAGTCATCGTTCATGCGGGGCTGCAGAATTCAATTTTCACGGGAGAGGAGTGGTCGAGCCTGGAGTTTTCGTTGGGATCTGAAGGAGGGGGGCTGGTTTTCGGCTTCTTTTATTTTAGACGCTGTTGGAAAGCGAGGGGGACATCTTTATTGGAGTATTAGCTTTTTGATAAGTTACTTGGGACTTGGTGTTCCCGATTCTTCGGTTATATTGAAATTTGGGGCTATTTGTGAATGCTATATTGGCGGTGACAAATAGGCTGATTCTTAAGATATCATAAAGAAGTTAGAGGTCACTATTTTTGCAGTGAGTTCTTCTAGATTAGTTTTAAATATGCTAGTGTAAGTAAGTAAATTTCTAGGCGTTCGACTTCAGGGTTATCGCTACGTAATCAAGCGATGATAGTGAGATCACGCTGCGGGATCCCGCCCTGTTTGTGCTTTTTATTTTAGCATTTTTTTTTATATATATAAAGAAATATAAATATATCAAAAACCTATTTCAATTTTGAACCAATGTTATTAGAAATTAAAAAATCAGAATTTATTTTATTAAAAACCTTTAAATAAATCACCTTAAAGTTTATTTAACTAATATGAATTAACTGAACTCACAAATAACAGATAGATCATACTCTATCTCAATAATAATAAATTTTTTAGTTATTCTTCACTACGTCTATTAAAAGAGTGACTTCTGGCAGTGAGATCTTTTATCACCGTAACAATCAACGAATACTTCTCCACATATGAAGCTTAAAAACTGAATCTTCCCAAAGATTACCATCAAAATGAAGCGCACGCACAAGGCAACGAACTTCGCCTAGATCAGCTGTCGGAGTGTCCGCGCAGCTCGCGATGGTCCAGATCCCGTGAGAAACGCTCTAGCGATTTGCCCTATATACCTTTCATCCACGCGTATAACAATACGAAAAAAAAACCCAATGATCCAGCGAGTATCAAGGCCGCTCCGGCATTTAAATCGACCATTAACGATGGACCACCGCGCATCTTCCTGGATACACAGCAGCGACATATCCAACCAAAAGGGTTGAGCGAGCCAGAAATTGACGGGGGGCAGTTCGCTGGGGGGCTACACCAGATCGCGCGCTAGGCAAACAGGTTCACCGTGCCGCTCCCCAACGAATCTTCTCACAGTCTCGGGACACTGGCCCTGACCAGCCAACCAGTTCTCCCTCCCCGCCTTGTGACAGGTCCTTCCTCGCGACCCCCAGTGAAGACTCCAAAGACCCCCAGCGAGCGATCTCCGCGAATCTGATCGCCTCGTGATTCCCATGGACCAATCGAGACTTCGGCCCCGAGATTTCCGGGATCGAGCTCGACCAATCGCGCGCCTTCTTCCTCTTTGCCTTTTGTTGCTCGCCTTTTTTTTTAAACATGCGTGCCGAGAGATTGTTCGTTATACATGTACGTTACGTCGATAAAGCGGCGTGGTGGGGAGGCGGTTTAAAAGCGGGGGAAAAAAAAAGTAGAAACTGGAAATACGGAACTGAAAATTGCGGCGGCAGCTGCCGCGCGTGTTCTTCCGCGCGTTCTACATTCATTGTTATCATTATTACCGCTCACATCCGCCTCTCCTTCTCTCTCGCTCTTTTATAGGTTAACCTCTCCGCGCTTCTCGTTTTTTCGGCCCTCGTAACGTCCGCGTTACCGGCAGCAAGAAGGCTTTAAAGGCAAGCCGAGAGACAGAGTCGTTCCGGCTTGGAGATTTAAACGTGAAAAATATACCGAGTTCTTCTTCCCTCTCTCTCTCTCGCGCTCTGGATCTCGGCGAAAAACCGTTGTACCATCGTGACGTGCTTCTCGAAATTCGCCGGGACTTTTTTCCTCTGCTTCCGGGGCTTTTTTCCCGCGGAACGCGAGAGAGAGGGAAGACACACATACATCGGGCAGCGCGACAAAGGGCGAAAAAGTTGCGCCGGACTCGGGACGAATTACTGCCACGCGCGATTCAGCGGCTCGCTTTTAACGCGATGTCCCTCCGCGCATATACACGGGATTTGCGCTGGCCTAGTTTTAACGTCGGACGGAAGTGCACCGTGAATGCGCAAGATTCGGAACGATATATGTTTTAGTTTGATATTTTTTTTTTTCGCCGCGGGTTTGGGTAATGATGAGTCGTAGCTAGCGCTCGATTCGTGTTATTTCAGTGGAGCGATGAAAGGGAAGGATATTTTGAAAGTTACTTTTATGCGTTGCAGAGCTTTCGGGGATGTGGATGTGTTATAGTATTCACGTTTAGTAGTGCTGATGCAAAAAATTTTTCGTGCTAATGGGCTCTTTTGATAGAAGATACTTTCACGCGATTTTTACCAAGTATTTTACACATTTTCCAACGTATATTAACTCTCTTATAGACGAAGTATAAATTTCCTATAACCCATTACATTAAATTAATCATCTATTAAAGAGGCTTTATTAGGTCCAACTTTCCAGTCCGCTGCCAGCTAATACTTCCTTTGAGTCGAGAGATTTGTATAGAAAAACTTCATCCGTCAAAGGAAAATTTTGCCCGGGGCAACTAGACCCCACGACAAACTAACTTATTTCCCCGTAACAGCCGCCCCTTACGCTCATCGATATTTCTATTTGTACGGAATAAAAGGTATATACCTTAACTCCACACGAGAAAAGAAGACAAGAGCTTCCTACTTCTGAAAATTTAAAGTGGCGCTGCACATTTTCCTCTCCGCCTCGTTGACATTGCTATAATATGGATGCGTAAGTCGCTGCTAAAACGATTACGACGCAAGGGTTCCGCGGGCGCTTCTTTTGGCTCCCGCTCGATATCGAATCTGGGTAAAGACGATTGTTAAAGTAAAATGCTTGGCAAGCCCGCTCGCAGAAGCAGTTTCGTTTTCGGGGCTCCAATTTTTTCTGGATTTCCTCTCGCTCGTTTTTCAATTTTATTATCCTTTTTTAATTGCGCGCGCCGTTTTCGAGAATAATGCATTTTGAGAAGGATAGTGCCGTATTGGAGATTTTCCAAAATCTTGGCATTAACCTTAGACAAAAATCGCAGAGAAAAGCAAAGTGAATTGTGACTCTGATGTATTTAACCGCGGCAATTATAACAATTCCAGGCTGCCAACTGCAAAATAAAGCAATAAACATCAATCAACGCAAATTCATTGTCCCAAAATCCGAATACGTATCACGTAGTACTATCAAATGAAAAATCCAGCAAAGAAATTAATTAAAGACTTCACCCCCGGCGCCCTAGGCGCTTCCACCCACTCCACACCCAAGCTAATATTCTCCCATAGCCAGGCCAAACCAGCCGCCTATCCGACAATATAATTTTGTCCCCCCGCAGCGAAATATTTGTTTGCGCGATGTGCGTGCGCGCTTGTGAGTTATTGCGAGAATCCAGCTAGCCATATATATAATAATTCGCTTTAATACAGACTCGCCATCGCGAGGCTCCGTTTCTCTGCAAAAGCACATCTCGCATCTGAAACTTGCGAAATATGCGCTCTCCGTCTCTCCCGCAGCTATTGTACTTCCTCGAGGAATGCCGATTCGCGCGTGGCCGGGGCAAAAATCCCGGCCGCCACTGGGCGACGAACAATGGAATTGTTTTTTGCGCTCACGCGCGCGTGCGCGCAGCCGGCTGAATTCGAAGAATGCGCGTCTTTTGATGCTCGCTCGGCCGGCGAAGTTATGTAAAGGATACGTATATATATTTTCCGTACACGCGAGATGTATTTACGTAAGAGTACTCGACGATGGGAATGGGCTTTTGAAATCTCGCGAGCCCGGAAAAAGCGGCATTTTTGCTCTAGCACCGCCGAAAGGCATCGCTATTTTCCGCGGATGGATATCGCCGGGCCGAAAACGTAATTCGACGAGCACTCGCGGCTGAAGCGCCGTTTTCGGATTAATCCGTCAGCTGGATTTTTGTCATCGCTTTTGGGCATCGTATTTTCAGCGGTGTAACGTTGCCCGGTATATGTATCAAGCCTCGCTCTCTCCTATCAATTTTTCGCCTGGCGCAGTTTTCAATGACACTTTAGCGCGCCGCTCGCCCTTTCCACCCCCAAAGCTAATGGGAATTTCAGCCATTTTGCGTGAGAGCGCGGTAAAAGCATTTCCAGTCGAAACAAGCGCTCGAGCAGCGCAACGAAAGATATACAATCTCCCCGGCATGACGAAACTATGCCCGCGTAACGCTAGCGTCGTCAAAAGACGAATTCCCCTCTCCATCAGCGGCTAAACAGATTTCCGCGCTGCTGCCAGCCGCGCGATGACTTTTCACTCAGCCCTAGCCTGCACCCCCCCCCCCAGGTTTTTCGCGAGCTCGCAAGCAAGTTCTCCGTTTTTCCCTCGAGAGAGGAAAGCTGTTTAATTAAGCGCGTCTCTCTCCCCCTCGCTTGTTCCGGCGCTGCACTTTGAACAACGAGAGAAGCTCGCGCGCGCGCCAGCAACTTGCAATCGGATACCGGTATTCACTTTCAAGAGTATTCCTCTAAGAGAGCTATGCCGGCAGCGAGCGGCCATAGACGTTACAAAGGCAAAGAGGCTCGCCTTTGAAAATCGCGAGCGAGCGAGTTGCCCAAGGATATCGCGGATGCGTTGGCCGGGGGGTGGGGGAGAGGATCGATTGATTCCACTGCGGGGGCTGGCTCTCGGGCTTGACGACTGAATTTAAGACGAGTCCCTGGGGGACGAGCGAATGAAATGGCTGTCATCGCTGAGGTTGCCGCTGCTCGCTGGGAATGGATTTTAGGAAAAGCGTTTTATATCCTTGGGAGACGCGCTAATTCCGAGGATGCTTTATTCCGAGTGTTTGAACGGGGAAATTGAAAAAATGTTGGACTGGTACTTATGTATTTAGCTTGAAAAATATATGAGTGAATATAAATGTGGCTCCGGGAGGGAAGGCATTATTTTTTGAAAAATACAATAGGATGGGACGCTTACTTCGGCTGCGAGTCTCTCTTCTCGTTTTTGACCTACTCTGTAAAAATGGAGAAACATTAATGAAATTGGAAAGTCGTCACTGACATGAAAGCACTTTATATTTCTTTCATCAGAAGGAAAGACAAAAGGTTTATGTGATTCTGAAAATAGACCATTCAGACCTTTTAGAGCTTCGGCTTGCACCTGAAAAGGGTATGATTATTGATTGTTTTCTTCCTAGATTCATCTACACTAAAATCAACTATTGGAAAGTGCATTTTGCAGATTAATAAAAAGTGTTGCTAAATTTTGAAATTCTCTAGCCCTAAATTAAAAATTTTTTCTATAAATTCGAAATACCTTTTATTATTATTAACGCATGATTTTGCAAAATTTACACCTTTATCAGACATCAGCTCTAGAAAACGTTCATCCACCCTCGTGCGCACACGCAATTGAAAATTCCCAAAAGAGAATCGCAAAAAACAAAATGAATAGGCAAAACAGCCTCACTGATAATACTAAACCACGCAGCAAGCGAGATCCTCTCTTAAAAAAGTTGAAACCTCCATAGACTCAATTCTGATCGTTTAGAATTATGAGCGCGAAAATCAAGTTTAGGTCAGGCCAGATACAGAACGCGCGCTAAATTTAACTAGTCATGGAAAAAAATCGCTGAAAATTCGATGCGGGCTGTGGACTTGTCTCCTTTTTTTCAAAATAAAAAATCTCGCGCGCTACTCGTTATTTCGAATGAAAAACCCGTTCGCTCGCTAATTGCCCTCGTACGCTCGCCTTGTAAAGCTCAGTCTTTTGATCGGCGATAAGGCTTTAGTCAGGCCATTATACGCGCTTTCGCATAAAGAGGCTTGTGAAAAACTTTAACTTCTCGATACAAGCGCGCGCGCGCGCTGTTCGAAACTTTGATCGCTCACGTTTTAACCATCGTTATGCTATGCGCATTCGAATGCTCGCTACAGGCCCTTTTTCTCGGAATTTAACGATGTACTCTCGATCGGGCGGCCAGGATAAAAAAGTTCTTCCGCGCAATTGAAATTTCTGGTACATTTTAAAACTTTATCGCTCGTGAATATTCCGCTCTTTTTCCCCCCGTCGAGCTGCTCCTCTGTTTCGTGTAAAATCAAAAACTCATTACATCGGCCAGTCGTTCGGCTTGGGAGAGGCGGAAGAAAAAAAAATTATTAGAGAGCAATCCACGCGAGGCAACGAGCTCGTCGGCTCGCTAAATTTTCGCTGCGCGACGGAATAAGAACAGGGAACGCGCGGAATAAAAAGTAATTGGTGGCGCGCGACAGCTCTATGCCCCTATTATTAAGGACCTCCCCCTTCTTTCTCCGAGTTCCATTTTCCGCGTGAATACCAGAGCGCTTTTATTATTATTTAGCTCCCCCGAGCTTGGCTGCCTTTTTTTTTCAATATTCGGATAACCGCAGTGCGCACGGGACCGGCTGCAGGGAATAAAAGTGGAGCGCGCGCTGTAATTGCCGCGCAGCTGTTGAAAATAAACGGCTATCGGGCCGAGAGCGCTCGCATTATGGCGCAAATTGTTTGACGAGCCGCGTGCGCGCGACTCGCGCTTTAGTCGAACGAGGCCGCGAAACGACGCGCCCCACGAGCTCCTCCCTTCTCGTTTTTTGTCACTTTTTTTTACCCGCGAGTCCCGCCGCGATGAAATTGCCGAAATGCGAAAGTATTAGTGCTTTGTATTAATATACCGCGGATTATGTAGTTAATATATTCAGAAATCGTTATTTAATGATGTGGAGAATGTGTTTTTGTTAATTGAATTGTTTACTTTGTTCGGGAGGGTATTTTGTAGAGTGATTTTTATGGTAATGTTAATATAGATTTTAATTATTATCGATCTGCACTAGTGGAATATTAATATTTTATTTACCTCTATACGATAACTTTTTTTGTCTTTAAAAAATGACCATTTTGCTTTTAACGATTATTTAAATTATTAGCCAGCATTTCGGATATTCTTCTCTATTCATTTAATTACAGTTGTTGAATACTGGCTTCGACCGCATCGAGGACAGAACAATTTTCGGTGTTAAGCTTTCAATTAACCCGCAAATTTGAGGCTAAAGTCCGGTACATCGATAAAGCAATTACAATTTCTTTTTAATGACAGTCAATTACTTGGCATATTTAAAATTTTTTTATACACCAACGAATTTTCTTTTAAAAGAGAAACAATTTTGAAAATATATTCATGCAACATTTTATGAACCGTATAAATTTATGTAAATTGCTGATTACACGTGTTGATGTTCGAGGACGCGACTTGTTCGATGCGTATTTTTTTCCCCAAAAAAAACACGGTAAAAAGCCAGTTTGCTTGTGTTTTTCGATATTTTCGACAATCCAATTTATCTGATGCGGAAGCGAGAAACATCTCGTTTCGCTTGTACGTGTATACACGTTTAAAAAGCGCGTTCGTTTTATCAGTGCGCAATCGAATTACGAAGATTGATACAAGCCATTTTCGATTACGATTAATCCGAGAGGTCGGTTCGGTTTGAAAATCGGCCTGGAATGTTGGTTTTCGGGATAAATGAGAAGTAAATGACTTTTTTTTCATTTTATCTAAATCGCTGAATCCAGTGAGTGCTCGTGTGTTTGAGCGGTATTTAAGCCGCGATGGGCCAGCTGCTCTCATATTATTTTATTCCTTTTGTTCGAATTACATTTGACTGAAACAATATTGGAACAATGCTAATGGGAAAACAGAAAAAATATTTAAAAATGAGCTTTTGTTATTTACATTTCCCGCGCGCCCTTTGTTATGTGATTTTTAAAACAAAATTCATCCTTCCGAAAGAAAAATTATAAGCTCGTTAAAAAAAAAAGTATTATTCCCTTTTACAATGTATTAAAAGTTTTTTTAAAGCCTTTACAAAAGTCTCATTTGTGTTTAATATTAGGTTTCCAATTAAATTAACTTTTCAATTCTCAACCTCCCATAATCAACCATCAATATGAATCTTCTCTTCAGGCCTATTTAATCACAGTCCTCAACAACAACATTGCCTATATATAAACCCAAAAGCTCGCACATCGCGCTATGGCAGTTCGAAATAATTCGTCTACATGACTTCAGGTCCGCGCGATCAATTATAAGCCACTAGGGCTCATAGTACGAAGTAACTCCGTAAATTAAACAAGCGCGCCTCTACTAGCTCTTCTCTCGTAATATCATTGCATGAGTGAGTTTAATTTAGCGAAAGTATACGAGGTTTCAGCGGCTTAGAGCGCTAGCTATTTTCCTCCCCCCTTTTTCGTAATTATATATGTAAACGGACACATTCGAGTGCATCGGCTGCGGTTTCGAGCTCGAGGGGTTTGAAAGGGTGGTTTTATATAGAAAGCCGGTTGAATCCTCTGTACTCTTTCGCTCGATGCGAGGACCCGCTTCAAAGGCATATTTGATCAGTATCGTGTGAATATTGGATATGACGTATTTATGTGCCAGAGCTTGCGCGAGCGCGCGCAAGCTCGGGGATTCAAATTTGGAAGGATATAAAAATTTCTTTGAACCCGCGCTGCGAGCGGCTGGGATCGATTTGGAATATAGCGCGCTCTGGCACTTTATTGCGTTTCCCCGTGTATGGTTTAAACGAATAACTTTTTTATTTTTGAATTTGATATAAAAAAAAAGCCTGTCGACAGGGAGGTACGATAAAAGCGGGCTTGCCTACGTTTCATACGATATTTCTCTAGGCTTCCCTTATGCGCCGCGAAATAAAATGGGATAAAGTACGAACGCCTGGCAGAGTATAATTCCAGCGATTTGTGCGCTAAACGCAGCCGAAGTAGGCCACGGTTACGTGGACGCTAAACAATCGGCTCTCTAACAACGAGCAGCTCGACCGTACATTTAAAAAAAAAGGGACGGTAACCCGCGACTTTCAAAATTCAGGGATTCGCTTTCTCGTACGCACATACGTGTTCTCGCGCAAATTGGATTTTTTCGCTGAATACGACACTTGTCACTGCTCTCTCCGCTGGTCATTATTAGATTTACCCTTTCGCAGAGAGCGGAGAGCGAGAAAGAGAGAGAAGAGAGAGAGAGAGATAGAGAGAAAACGAGTTCGAGCGCGATTTACGACGAGCGGAGAGGGATCATGGCGAACCCCCTGGTGGGACCGGTTTCTTCTTTTTTTCTGTCTCTCTCGCGAGGGTAAAGTTTGCGGAGATGCGCGAGCGCGTCGCAAAGCCTCGCGGGGGGCTGCGCTTCTTCTTCGCGGATGAAGTTTTTACGACGGGAGAGTGAGAGCTGGCTGGAAATATGGATTTTTCTTTCAGGCTTTACAGCGGGCCGGGAGAGGATTTTTCTTATTATTTGCACCGGGTATAAAACGAAATTTGATTGAATTATTTCGCGTAGGGATGGATTCTTTTTTCGCGCTATGGCCTCGCGTGGAGATCGAATTGTGGAAAAAGAATTATCAAAAATTTTAAAATATTTATTCCTATATTTCTAAATTACCTACCTCTTGCGGTAGTGAATAATTTAATAGATTCTACAACATGTTATTTCGGTTAATAAATATTATATTTCAATCAAATTACTTACTTCACCATCCAACCGAAGATAACTTGAATATTTCCAGAACAGCTTCCCTTCATTAAATCACCGAATTATAAAATTCGGGTCAGTCTTACCAAGGCGCCAAGAAGGCCAAAGTCCAGTTTTAAAATTCTCGATATCGTCATAGAAAGAATTCAACAACAAAAAAACGGGAGTAAAAGCCCGCGCTGTCCCAGTCATTGAAATCCGGTCGGAATTCTTTAGAAGCATCCCGGAAATCCATCGAAACCGTGGCGTATCCGTCCCTCTCTTCCCATGATTTCGAAGATCCAAAACCGGGCATCCCGACGTGCCTCTATTGTTGTCAGCGCGGCATTCTAGAAAAGGCAAACAGTACATATCCAGACTAACCCCTTCCTTCCTGTTTCCTTGGGCGCGCGATTCGCGCCACGGAGGACCCCCCAGGAACCGCCATCCAGAGATCCGGTCCAGTTTCTCTCTCCCTTGCGAAAAACCTAATCTCTCGCCCCTCTCCGTCTTCGTTCTCGGATAAACAGAAATAGAGTGGGGCAGAAAGTAAAATCGAAAAAGGCGAGGATGGACCAAGCGAGAGCATCCCTGGACTCCAGTTGCTCGACGCTCGTCATCGCGCACATCGCGCGACGATACCAGCGCGGCTCGCAGTGATACACACATCCTAGTGCTTGTCAAAGGAAAAGCTCGTGTGCGCGAGGTGTTGGATCGCCAATTTACCGTGCAACGATCTCTCTTTCTCCTCTCACACACATACACACAATTTCTCTGCCTACACTCACTACATTACTTCACTCACTCGCGAATATTAACGCGCCGGAGGCTTTAATCCGCAAAATAACTCGCACGTCTCGCGCGCAGTATCAAATAATTGGCCGGGACCATTTCGCTAATTAGCTCGTAGGCAGTTGCATCGCGAGGCGCGTGCGTGTAATTATCGGCGCTTGAAATCGCCTCTCCGGCGTTTTGCAATTTTTTTCTCTCACCCGGCGGCGCTCGACTCGCGGTTACCTTGTCGCTTTTATTTTTTTCCCGTCGCAGTCAGACCGACCCGCGACGGCCTTTTTTTGCGCTCTCCACTTTTACGCTCGGCGCGCGAACCGCAAAGTTTTAACGAACATACAGCGACGGAGGCTGGCGGAGCGAACGAAAAAATAAAAACCCGAGGAAATATAATTCCGAGCGAAATCGCGAAGTGCGTCGCGCGCACAATGATCGCGCGACTTTAAAAACTTGCGAGTTACGCCGTTAATTACCGTCGCGCTGTCCACCGGCTGGATTTTCACCTATACTTTTTTTCCCCTCTTATACCAGCGCTCGCGGCTTGCTACACACTGCACTCATTTCTGTAATTAATAATTTCCTCTACTTTTCTTCATTCTTACTCTTATTCACACTCGGTCTTCATCAGCATCCATCAGTGACCGGTTAGCTTCCCCGTAACATCCTAGTTAACACAGTGCCGGCCAGTTACCAATCGTCAGCTGTGATCGCGCAGTAAGAAGCGCTCGGGTAATGGTCGGCAGACGACTATGTTTGATACCGGCGCGTACGACTCGGCTAGTTTCGTGGCGATAGCGCGCCGGCGCTGCGGCCGCGTGTGACATGGACGGATATAATCAGAGCTGGTACCAGCAGCAACAGCAGCAGCAGCAGCATCACCATTACCATAACCATCATCATCATCAGCATGACCATCGGCAGCATCACCCCCATCAGAGCCACCATTATTCTCAGTATTATCCGCCGGATTACCTTTATCGATTTTCCCTACAGGTAATTTCTCATGAGTATAAGAGCTTACACGCTCGGCTGGCGCCTGCGTGTATGCACTCTTTCTAATTGCGGATTAATAAATGTGAAAAATTTTCCCGAGAGCTGGCTTTTGTTCCGCTGAAAAACGCTCGGAAAATTGAACGCTGAATAATTCCAAAGCGCGGATGAACGTTTTCTTTTAACGTGCGTAAATAAAGAGCGAATCGAAAATTTAGCCAGCGCCCCGCTGACGGACCATTTCACTTCCAAAATAACGCGGCAACGAAAACACGCGCAGTGCTTCCCTCGCGAAATCCTCTTTTTCCCGTTTAAAAACAACAAAGGCGCGCAAGCGCGCGCCTCGATCAAAACCGAAATTTAGGTCGCAGCAGCGTCGCGGTCGAAATTTCGCGGCGCGACAGAAAGAAAAGCGTTTAACGCGTGTCCCTCGAAAATAAAAACATATTCCCCGCGCTCGCGTGCCCGAACAAAGCTTCGCGCTGTGAAAAATCGGCCTCGCCAAAAAACAAAAGTGCCGCCCCCGCCCCGGGCCTCATTATAACTCCGAATTGGAAATAACGCGGGCGTGCGGCAGCGATAGAGGGGGGAGGTAATCGTTATATTGTCGAAGCCGCCGGTAATAACGACGCCGCGGCCGCATTATAATAACGGCGTGCTGGCTGAAAATCCATTTTCAGCGGCGCGCGCGGATGATGAAAAGCGAGCGGCGCGCGCGGCTCGGCTAAACAGCAATAGTAATTCGTTCATCGACAAAGGCCTTTTTCCGCGGGCGCCAGCGGCTCGACGACAATAATAAACTCCCTCCCCCCCGCGTGCTTCATTTATATCGATCGAGAATGGACTCTGCGCGACGACAATCCCATAGTCCGCTCGTGGCTGTGTATAACAATTCTGTCGCTCGCGGAATTTCATCCCTTTTCCAGCGACAGAGCGAGAAACCGGATGGCGCGCGAGGGAGAGGAAGCGCGGAATCCGCCAATGACATTAGTTTACCTTTGTTGGCCTTTTAATAGCGTCGCGGCCATTCCGCGCTCCGGGAGCCGGAGGTGTATACACAATGCGCATGCAGCTCTCTCTCTCTCTCTTTCTGTACTGCAGTGCTCTTGCTGGGCTCTGTTGTTGGGCTATTGTTCGGCTAGAGGAGAATGCGACGGACTAACGATTCTTCCGGAAAGAAGGCCTCGCAGCGATGAGGGACGTGGAGCTTTTTTGCGTTGTTTTGGTGCTGGTTATGGAATTGTTGAATTTTTGGGGATGGGAACGTAGGTCATGCTTTCGTTAATAGTTAATTAAGTTCTTTGGTACTCTTCGAACCTTTGATGGACTGTGTAAATTTAATAACACAATTACTCCAAAAATGTCAAAAAAAAATATTCACAACCCATCGCGAATCTCTTGATCAATAGACTCTGCCTTCTAAAAACTCAACTCACACATAGCCACCACGAAGCTCCGACTTGCCGCTTCTCCCCAGTCTGAAATTTCACCTTTGAAGCTCGCGCCTCATACTCCCACGAAGCCTTCTCCGTCGCTTCGCAACCAACGCGCTCCCCGTATATATAGTTTAAGGCCTGCGCAGCCACTCGCTCGCGCGTTTGTTTAAGGTTTTGCCAGCGCGGCACAGGGCCGCACTTCGTTCGCGCTCTCGCTTTGTGCGAAGTAATTAGACACGTCGTCGACTTTACGGCCGGACGTAAAACTCAAACTCTCGACGACGACCTACATGTAGACGCGCGCTCGCACACGTGTGTACATACGCGCACGCGAGGCGAAAGGGCTGGCTCTTTGTCTAGGGAGGAGGAAACTTGGAAGGGCGAGTCGAGAACGAGCGAATTTAACTGGCATGCTCCGCTGGCAAATTGTACGATCTCTCGGTCAGCGTAAGGCTGCCAAGCTGCTGTGAATGTGTGTACTGGGTTGCTTGCGGCTTCGGGCTGTCTTCGGGATTTTCTCGAGCTTTTATGCTTTCGGGCTGCCTGCGAATCTGGAATGCTGTTCGCTTGTTAGTGGCTACGTGGGTTCGGTAATTCATTTGGTGGAATCTCGATGAAAATGCATATAGAAGATGCATCAGATTACAGAAAAACATCTACGGAGATCAGTTATCCGTTTTATGAAGTTAATGAAAAGAAATAAGTAGTCATAAGTGTAAGGGAACCGTCAGACAATACTGTATTCTTTAAAAATATTCTAAATTAACCTAACAAACCCTGCTCAATAACAAAATGACAAATCGACCCTATACCACTTCACATTCGTCAAACGCGACAACAATGAAACCATCTCACAAACAACTCCCACCTCTATCACTTCCGGCAGCTCCCCAGCATCGAACGAACTATAGGCACACCGTAGGAAGCCAACACTTCCTCGGACTATGCGAATCATCCTCGAATGTCGTCTTCTCTTGAGATTGAGAGGCGGCCCGTGTATTTATGGACGCGCAGCGTGTAATTACGCGCGCCCTAGCAAAACGAGCCAACGGCCTAGCGTAATAGTGTACCTGTACGCCTACGCACGGCTAAAGGGTTGTTACTCCGTGAGGCGGTGGCTGATGCTTAAGTACATACACCCACGCTCAGGAAGTGATTACTGTTACACGCGTGTTTGCTGCACAATTATTTCGACTCGCTGGATCTTCTTAGGCATAAAATCAATTTGAAGTCTACTGTATTCCCGACATTTTTTGACTAAATTATCATAAAATAGAAAATAACGCTAGCGCTTGTAAACAGTGCATTCACCACGCGGCTCACCGATCACTCGCAATATTATTCAGCGACAAAGTACCGCGCAATACCACAGCCCGGCAAATACCGCAGCAAGAATCCACGCAGCCCAGAAGACAACACGCGGGCGCAAAGCGAAGTTATAGCTCCTCCACTTGTCGCGCTCGACGTGCACCGCTGCATTCTCTTCCCGCTACCTTCCTCTCTCTCTACTCCTACGTCGATTCTCCCCGCGATCAGCCAGCTATATATACGCGCTCACGAAGCCGCGCTCCTCGCGGCTAGCACACTCGCGCTCGAAATCCGCCAGCCGCTGTAAAAGAGGTCCTAGCGTTACGAGCGCGCGTCCCTATCTCTCTCTCTCCCTTTTACGACGCTAATTGTCTCTCTCTCTCTCTCTTGCTCGCCTGGGCGCGCGATATTCCGCGCACGCCACGGCGAATTCCAGCTCGCATTCTCAACTGCTGGTGCGCTGCTGCCGAGGAATTCGTTATTAGCGATTTTTGCCCTCGCCCTCCGCGCTCATTAAACGGGATCTTGATTAATTATGGGGTGAGGGCCGGGGGCCGAGACGCACAGCTAGAGAACTGCGTAGCATTATTTTTCTCCCCAAGATTTCGCGAAAGCGAACGGGCTGGGGCCGCCGGGATGCAAAAGGCGCCGAGCGGAGAAAGATTAATCGGGCAAACTTGCCGAGCGAGCGGCGCAAAAAAGAGTTATGGCGTAAATATTCGAGGAGTTTTCAAGAGGCCTTTCGGCAAGTTTGCGCTTCGAGTTCTCGTAACGGCCGCTCGAGACTTTTCTATCTTTGCAAAGAAAGATTTTCGTTTGAACAGTCTTACGGTTTTGCTATAAGATTGTTTGCTTGTCCGTCACGTCGTAACAACATTCTAACAAAATTTAACAATTTTTTCGAAAATGCATTTCGCACCTTCATACATCTGCTCTCATCAGCGATCGCCCTCGACTTTCCATCCCTCTTCACAGCGCTCAGCCACCTAAACGCAGAGCGGAATCCTCCTCTGCAGCTTATACATACAGAGGAGTCTATCCGTCTCGCACGACACGCCGGGGAGCCAGCTCTAGCTGCGCCCAATATAGCCGTTATCGCCATCCTGGGAGCCCTTAAACACCGGCGCTGCAGGCCCCTCTTCAATAATAGGAGCCTGCGAAAGTCGCAGGCGCTGCGCGATTGTAAATTGTAAATTAAACTGCAGCCCTATATAGGCGGCCACGCCTGTGATTCATGCTGCACTCTCCTTTCCTCAAGTAGCTTTTTTCCTCCCTCACGCCAAAGTAGTTTCGCGCACACAGCTACTCGCCAGGTTTAAACGCAGGCGGTGTTATTTGTAGAAGAAGTCGAGAGCCGTGTAGTAAATGAAAGCTCGGCCAAGCGCCGGCTGAGAATAATGCGACCATTAAATGCGCGCCAGCTCGCTTCTATCCTTCTTGCTATCGCTCTTTGCATCTGTGTTCGCGATAGCAGACTCCCACTTGAGCGGCTAGCCCGTAGTTTTTGCTTTGCGCCCATGGACTGGCTGTTATTACTTGCTTCCGTCTATTAACTGACGTAATATTTGCGGATTTTTCATTTCTCTCTCTTGCGTGGCCGAGCGCGCCGCGGGAGGGTTATTAAATTTTTAGCCGCACTGATTAAAAGACATTGGAGGATGTTTGCTCGCTGGCTCTCTGTGTAAGAAAAAAGTGTATCTCAGTTCTAATGAAAATTAAGAAAAAAGTGATGGCTGTTTCTTGAAATTAAAATATTTGCTCTTTATCTTTTCTTTAATTAGGGGGTAGTTTTGTGTGTATTTAATATCTACCGTTGAAAATTCCTTTTTCAACGTCCATTTTGAGCTTTAATCAAGGCTCGCGGTGCTCGAAGTCCTTTCTTATCTTCCTCCATTACCGAGAGGCCGGTTCTCTCAGGATTTTTCTTGCCGCCCGTATATCTTGCTCTCCATTAAAAGGGTTTAAAGCGAGCTTCATGCGGGCGAAGTCCAAAATCCGAAGTCTAATTATTAAGGGTTACGCCTCGCTATATTGTCTCGAAAGTAATAAACTGAGCTTCGGCCTCTATATTAAGAAAAAGGAAACTATATCTTTACAGTCTTTAAGCAGTCATATTTAACTCTTCGAAAAAAGCTTGTCTCTATAAATAATAAAATTCGTATCAAAGAAACATAATAATTTAAACTCTCAGGAGCAACGATAGTAAACATTTGCCGAAAAGCTTAAAATAATGACTCCAAACACGAAACCTACCAGTCCCCCATAAATCTTCCACGCTCTCTCTTATACGCGCAATCCGAGATTGACAAACTACTGTTTGCGAACTCAACTTTCATATCGCTGACCCGTATATCTACTCGTGCTTGCGCGCGCGCGCGTCTGCGATCGGCAAAAAAACGTATCGTTTCTATATTGATTCAGCTTCGCTCTCAAAAAAGCTCCAGTGTCCAAGGCACTCGCGCTTCCTTTCTCTTATCCTTCTTCTTTACTAGCTATTTTCTCTTTCTATATACACACATACGTTCACACACGTACACATACGTACAAAGACAGTTGGATAGGTAGCGCAACGAGAAACAAGCCCGGCTTCAATATTTACCGCGGGATGCCCCCGTTCTCCCCTTCGTTCTCCAACCGGTTTTATCCGAGCGTGCGTGCGAGTATATATCGCTTATCGAATCTAAGTGTTTTCAGAGCCAATAAACGAGCGATCCGGGAGGAAGGGGAAAACTCGGCGAAATAAATAGAGAAAAAAGAGGGTTAAATATCGTACGGGATCGGAAGTGTTGAAAATGAGCAGCTCTCTGCAGCAGCTCGCTAAAGGACTTTTGTCTCCGGCTGTACATAACCGAGTTCCTCGCCTCGATTTTTACGAGCTTCCGTCGTTCCGCGCCTATATCCTCCTCCTCGTCGTCTTTGGCCCGTAAAGAAAGACACGGCCCGGAGACGTATATATGTAGATAGAGACTAGAGGGGGGTGGGACGTGCTTCCGTACAGCTCGTTACGAGCGCGAAGTCGCGCCGCGCCTTTGCGGGCCGAAGGAGCTTCCGTAAATTGGCAAGGATAATGACATTGTGAATAACGTCTCCTCACTCTCCTCGTGTCTCTGTGTTTTCCCTCCCTCTCTTTCGCTCTGCTTTGTGCGCCCCCCGCGCGCGCGCTTCTCGTTCGCTGCGCGTCTTTATATACACGCGCCACCCCCGAGATATGAGACAGGCAAACGAGCCTGCGCAAGCTCGAGTTTTGTTTAAAACACGAGGTAGTCGCTCGTTGCAAGCTCTCTCGAACTATCTTTCTCTTTTCTTCTGTCTCTCTGTGTGTGGGTGTGTATTTTCATAGGCGAATAGGGGCGTCGAAGGTGTGTAGTGAGCCCGCGGAAAATTGTCTGGGAAATTCGATGTGAAGCTCGGCTTTTTATTATCGGTTGGGAACGAGAGAAGGGATTGTCAATTCTTGGCCTAAGTTCGTGTTTGGTGGATGGTGGGACTAAGCATGAAAAAAGCCACAAATACTATTTTTTCATTATTTTAATAATTCACGTGAAATTATTAAATTTGATTTCCAATAATAACTTCTAGTTTATTATAATCAGTTCGTTATCATTTATCTTTTTCCTTTTTTAATAATATTATTATAGGTCCCCTCAAAGGACGGTAAACTAATTATAAATCCTCCAACACATCAGTTCCATTCCAGCGGTTTATTTATACACACGAGCGACATCGGCGGATCAAACGACGCCCGCGCCGTCGCACGCAAATACACAGTCGAGAAAACAGAACGACAGCGAGCAGAAAGACGCCGAGGAGCAAAGATAAACGAAGAAAGGAGCGCGCAGCCCCGTACGCAGCTGTGCAATTAGTACAATTGTCGAGGAGCGCGACGCCTCTCTATCTCGCCTTTTCTCTCGTCTTATCTCAGCGCAAAAGAGAGAGAGAGAGAGAGGTCCGCGAATAATCAGTAAAGCGTAAATCTAGCCTCTCCCCCTCCAGCGAGTCGAGTTTGTTACCGTCAAGGAGGAGCAGCGCGTCTCTAGCTCTTTCTGGGAGAGACGCTTGTTTAACGGCTCGCCATTAAAATGTGACGCGCCGCGTGACCGTCGCCGCGATAAGGAGCGACTTATATTATTGTAACGAGGCCGCCCGCCGAGCGATTACTCAGCCAGCGATGACTGCGAGAGAGAGAGAGAGAGACCGGCGAAGCGGTTAGTTATGCCTTTTTACGGCTCGCGCCGGGGCGTCGTTAGTGCTGCCTGCTTTTGTTCAGATAAAAATTATTGTTCCGCTTGGCTTTAAGGGTATGATAATTCTTCGAGAAGAATACGTTTGATGTATAACGACACGCGTTAAAAAGAATGTCCGTATCACGCTTTTAACTATCAAAGTAAAATACAATCCCAATTTCTTATATACCGCCAGCCGCACCTAAATCTCCTTATTTTAAACAATTCAAATTTTTCCGCGAAAGAACTGATTAAAAAAGCAAGCCTTCCAAAGCACTCGTCGCAGCCCTCCGGCCCCGCTTCCATCTCGAAGATACGACACGCCAGCTCCGTGTAAATAGACTCAGCGATTTCGAGTGCAAGTCCAACACGCGGGGACCAGAACGCGCGCAGACTCGCAAAATCGATAAACTCCGGCTCCTCCTCGTCCTCCGGCTTTTCCTCCTCCGCCTCCCCCGGCGATGTTCCGTCTCGTGTACGTGCGAGTAGGCACTTGCCGAAACTTTCACGACTTGAATTGAAAAGCTGACAAATAGCAATGGCACGTGTAACGAGGAGGGAAGACCCGAATCCCTACTTCGGAACGCGATTATTCTAATATCATTATGGATTTTACCGTTTTGTAAGGCTACGCTGCTTGAATTCGTAAGACAATGCGGGATCCGCAGTAATGCCGGCCTGCAAGGGCTAATGCCGAGAATTTTCTTTTTTACCGTGTCGCAAAATTAAGCGGCTCTGGTCAAATCGGGAATTAAGCACGCTTAACCGGGTTCTATCTCAGCGTAAATCAACGTTAATTTCGCGTTAAATTCTATCAGCTGAAACCATCATTCCGAGTATAATAATCCAGCAAAGTCATACCCCCAGACACAGAAACCAGAAATTACTTAAACGAACCTCAGCACTCGGCAGCCCCCAAAACCCGTCGCCACTCACTGCAAAGCCCAATCCTTTTAGAGACAGCTCAATCAGCCTGAGAAGAAAAAACGCCCCCTCGCTTCGTCCCCAGCTCCAAACCACACTCCCGAAGATTCCCTATAATCGCCCGGAGAATTTGCAGCATCCGGTACGCGCGGGTGAAGCAATTCAAGGAGGCCGGGGCTGCCCGCCAGCTCGTGGCGCAGACGTCTTTGTCAAAGCGCGCGTTCCCGTGCAGCGGCGCGTTCATATATATATACACGCATATATATAGAAAGGAGAAGAGCCGGTAACCGGAGAAGGGAAGTGTAGGACGGCGCTACGACGACTCGAAGACAATGTAATTATTCGCAATTACCGCGAGCGTGCTCGTGGAATTATCCCATTCTGTTTCCATTACTCTCTGAAGAGAGGGAGGATCCCAACGGGCGGCCTGTATATAGCTTAGCCAGCTGCATGTACGCGCCCACGCACGCGGGGATGTCTCTTCCCCGAGCGCTGCCCGTGAGCTGTATCCCCTTTCATGACGCGCGAGCCTGACTCGTCCGAGCTCTCTCTGTGTGTGTGTGTGTGTGTGAGTATACGAGACGGCTGCTAAGGGCTGGGATGTAATAATGTAACGCTGAGGAGTCCGAAGTTGAAAGGACGCGCGTGGACGCTGCGCTCGTAAGAAGCAGGTGTGGATGAAAATCGAGTCAGTTTAGAGAGAATTGTAACGTTAGGATGCGGCGTAAACGTTGATCGTAAATTACTATATAATTAAGTAATTATGCGAAAAAAAGAAAAGACATTCTCATCGGCGCAAAATCACAGCTCGTCGAGCTCCCCGTCTTCGCGGAACAATTCAGCTCGTCAGAGCTCGCGACGACATCGTAATTAAAGTCCACAGTTTTCCCGAAAGACCGACGAATAATCATTCCGCTGCAGTTATCGGCGCGCATAGTCCTCCCTCAGAGCCCATTCATCGGTAATCTATTTTCTTCCTCTCCTCTCCCCCTTCTTCTCTCTCGCCCTCCGTGCTTCCTCGCTGCATTTCGCGAGTAAAGAGTATAGCGATCGGAAAGTTGTGGTTTTATTAGCGGGGGTGGGGGGGAGTAGAAACCAAAGACGATCGCCCGCTGGAAAGTCACTTTGTATATTCAATTTTAGATAATCCCCGCGAGCGAGTTTCCTCATTGCTTGGCGCCATTATGCGTTTAGCGGAAATCAATGGAGTCGCTCGGCGCCGTTAATGACTCGGAAGTCGATTGGATTATCGCTCGAATTTCAATTTTCCTATTTTCGATTCGTTATTGTTTAATGCGAGCCTCGCTCTGTCGCTGCTCTATTATCCTAGCGATTTTTAATTGATCGCGTATAATTTATGCATCCTGCAGCGTTTAACACTGTACTGACGCATTATTCACGATGAATTGCCGAAATATAATAGTATTATCCTTTTTTACATTGAATTCTGTCAGCCCGCTCCCCCAGTGTCCAACACGATTTTCCTCTCAATTGAACGTCGCTTTTACTTTTCTATCGCATTACACGTACTCAGGCTCGTAACGAACGAGGCAGATGGCATATTGCATTAGCCGGCTTGTGAAGGTTTCAGCGCTCGGCTCCTAACCCTCCCCCGACTGTTTCTAATCGTCTTGTCCCGACCCGCACGCCAGCTACATATACAGCACGCTGTCGAAGGATTCTGTCGTTTGTCTATGTCTTCTTTTTTCTGACGGCGCTCGTTCTCCTTCGTATAAAATATTAACCGAGCCACTCAAAAAGAGAAAGCGCGAATGACACGGGAGAGGAAAAGCGATGTTCGGTCAGAAAACGAACGAATGTATGATGAATATATAGTTGCTTTTAGACTCTAAGCTCAAAAGTGCAAAACCTGGAAGTGAAAAGTTTAAAACCTACATTTTAATCTTTATAAAAGTTCAAAATGTAAGTTTTAATTCATAAAGTAATTTTTTATCTACTAAATTTAATATCATGAATATATACAACGTTGAATTAAAATTCCTGGAAACAAAGTTTAATTAAAGTTACAGTTATGCGTTGCTGTAATTTCTATAAAATATTGCTGAGACAAATAATTGATGCAATAATGGTACAAAATTGATTTAGAATCTTCATTTACACCTGAAAGTTACTTTAAGGACTGAAGCCTACATTTTAAACTTTAATGGATTAAAATTTAGGTTTTAAACTTTTTAATTCCAGATTTCGCACTTTTTAGTTTAGAGTGTACGTGTAAACGCATTTTTAATTTTGCAAATGATGGATAAGAATATCATTTTTGGATTATTATTTTATCTAAATTAATTTACTGTTCTTTTAACGATTGATGTTTATGCGCATGTAAATACTGAAAATACGTTTTATAAATCTCTTATACTAAATTAACCACCAAAAACGATTATTCTCAATTTCACAAAAAAATGAAATACGCGCTCCAAAATTGAAGTAAGTCATTATGAAGGCGAGATCGTCAAATCCATATAAAAAAGCCCAGAGCCCGAGCGCCAGAAAAAAAACTATACACAATATATTCGAGGGACAGAACTGGCGCAAAATAATAAAGAGACGTCGCAAGAGAAAGGAGAGAGACAGAGAGTTGAGCGCGAGGGGTGAATTCCCGCTCTACAACTATACGTTTAGCGGATCCTTGCCGACGAGTGGACAAGCGAGAGCGAGAGAAATCCAGGGCTAATGTAACAAAGGGAGCCTCGGCTCGAAACTTGATTACGCGCTCGCGCAGTCGCTTTGGTTTTACAGCGCGGCCTCCTTCCTCTCTTCTCGTTTGACGTGAGATTTTGCCCCGGCGTCGACGCAACGTGTTTTCACCGCGCTGGGAAAATGTTTCTCCCTTCTTATTTTTATAAATAAATTCCCTTAATTAACGAGAGCCGGCATTTTTTTCATATTTTCCTTTATATCAATATACGCGGAGAGCTGGGATTTTTTGTAGTAAGAAGCCAAGAAAAAATTGCGGAGAAGAATGAATTTTTAATTTCAATAAAACAACAGTGTTGAATTAATAAAATATTTTATTATCAAAAGCAAGCTTCGTAATTCTAAAATATTCACAACGCCATTTACATTAAAAAACCAAAAAACCAACAAAAGCCGCCTCTTAAACACTCTCCAATTTTTAATCAGCCGAGCACTCCGGCTCTTAATAAACAAATCCCAGCCATCGCCTTGACAATCGGCTTTGCGAATCGGCAGTTTATTCTAAGATGCGGTAAAGAAGCGCCGCCTACGGGCCAGGCGAAATCTTGCAGGCAACGAGCCCGGGGGCGCGAACACTTCAAATATTCACCTGTAATCCCTGTCGAGCCCTTAATCCTCCCGGCCGCGCGCGCACGCGAGCGCCAGAGTCGCGCTCCCGCGTAAATCTTCCAGCTAGTTTGCCGAGCGCCCAGCTCCCCCGAGCCTTCTTTAGTTATACGAAAACGGACAAAGTCTCGGGCCGGGGCTCCTCCTCCCGCTGCTGTTAAAAACATGACTCGCTCGTCGAAGTACAGCCGCTTTGGCTTCCTCATCCATTTATCTGCGAGCGGTTCAGGCTGAACTTTCTCGGGGAAATTAATTTTTTGTCGAGTTTGGCTTAAATCGGGACGGCATGAATGAAAGATCGCCGTTGTTTAGTTTCGCCGAGTGGTGAAAAGATTGCTCGCCGCGCTTGATGTATTCAGCGGCGGAACAATGGAAATTGTTATTTTATACTCGTTGCGCGCGTGTTTTTTATTCGCTCGAGCGTTTAGACGCGCGGAATTATTCTAGCCAGCAGCCGAGCGAAAACGCGCGGAACTTCCTCAAAAATTAAATACCGAAAAAGCAAACCGTCGCTCTCCGTAAACTGCACGCTTCAAAACCCCCCATTCAACGATAAACACACCTCCGCACGAGCCGCCTAGCGCGCTGCCTTTAGCAACAACAATATTCGAAAATTTCCGTAAACGGTAGGGGGGCGTGCCCCCCCTATTCCCGACCGAAAACGCTTGCATTTCCGCGAGCCAACTCTCGTCGCATTAACATCGAGAAATCTTTAGACCGCAAAGTAGCGCGGTCGCCGGCAACGAAAATTATATCGAGGCTGCGCAAGCGGAAGTTCAGAAACTACTCGCAGTCGTGTATAGCGAGCGGCAAGTGGTAACTGGCACGTTATGCCGACATTGTTCTAATTTAATCATACACGCCACCGCCGCCGGGGGACGACCGCCCCCCCCCCGCTACCCTAACGACCGCCCTCGCGCCGCTTACGTGCTTAACCCTTCTATATAACCCGACCGCCTCCCTCCTTCGCTAATCCTCCTTGATTTTACCGACCCCTACTCCGCCGGGCCCCCCCTACTCGCGACGGGTACGTGCTCCTCGACACTTGCTTTCTCTACTCGGGCGCGCGCTCGTTTAGTGCTCGCGGCCTTTAATTCTACTTCAATTTTTTAACGGGATGATTGAGAGAGCTCGGAATGAGAGAGTCGAATGCTTGTTAAAGGCCGCACGCGTGTTTGAGACGCGAGGGGGCACTTTTGTCCGAGGACGCTTTTAATTTTACGCTCGCTGTAGACGCGAGGCTGCTTCGCGTCGCTTTTTTATTCAACTTCGCTGCATTCAGTGTCGCTGTGGCTTCTTGCAAATATTCACGTAAATTAACAATTATATAATTACAAATTTTAAAACGTCTTAATTTCTCACACTTCCGATCAAAAAACCGCTTCAGCGCGCATCTGAATACTTCTTCCAAAAAAAGCAAACGAAAAATACAGCACTCCCAATCGCTCAGCCCCGCATCTTCCTCTTCCCTTTCATGCATCCGCAGCTCGCGCGCTAATGAATACAGCCGCGCAGCCATCTCTTTTCAAGCGGCGCGCGACTGGGAGATGCACCGCGCGCGCGATGAGTCAAGTGGCCGGCTCTGCAGGCGCACTTCTCGGCGCGGCGGCTAAGTAGCCTCAAAACTCTTCCCTCCCCTTTTGTGCCTCGTCTCGTGTATACAGCAGCGCGCGTCATTCAGAGCCGTCTGAATGGGATATTTACGAAATTCTTAAGTCGCGGCGAGGAAGTGGAAAATGAGAGCGAGGCGGGGCTTTCTGGTAATTGGCTTGAAGCGCCGTGAGTACAGGAGCGAGGTGGGGGGAGGGGGGCGTGCGTGTGTATGAAAGAGGCACTCGATGCATTGCGGGTTCTGGAGGAAGCCTCGGGGATGCTTCGCTAAATGGAATTATTACGGGGGTTTAAGCGAAAATAGTCGGCTTGTTTGTGGAGGCTCGTTATTGAATTTGCGGAATCTTTTGTTACCATTTTATTTTCATTTTCATTTGTCCGTTACAAGTATTGAGATTGTATAGTTAGAGTATTATTAGGAAATACCTTTTGAAAAATTTGCCGAAACAATGATTTTCCCGGTTTTACCGCCCACGCGGTCTGACCGGACATGTGACTAATCTACTTAAAGTAAAAACCACACGAGCTTACATAAAAATTCCTATCGCGAACAATTCAGCCGTAAATTTTTTTCCAACAACACACGAAACTCAAAGGTCACAAGCTCAATACCCTCGGACATAGAGCTAACGATAACTATTTAGCGTCCCTATATACACGCAGCAGCTCCTCCACCCACGCTTTAATCCGGCGCCTCTCTCCCACTAGATAGAGAGCGTATGAGAGAGAGAGAGAGAGAGAGAGAGAGCGTTGGTATAAGTCCCAGGCTTAACGAGAATGGAGGGAGTTTAATTTAAAACCGGCCGGCGAAAATCGGCTCGATTCGCGCTCGCTACGCCAGCCCCCGGGATTACCGGTCGTGCGCGTATATAGACTCTCTCGGGCCGACGATGATGCTGCCCGAGCGCGGCTTTTGTTCCCCGCGAAAATCCCGCGATCGCCGAGCGAGATCGCCGTTTTACGGGGCTCGATCGATAATAATAACTTCGCAGGGGCTCAGCAACAGCGGCGACATTAGCCCCGATATCGATATGATACCTTCTAACAAGTTCTTCTCACGTTTCTATTATATACTTTCTTTGAACTTGTAGGTTTGATTGATACTCTCTAGCCTATATGAATCAGACAATGGTTATCAATTATAAAACACACGTAAAAAAAGTAATAATTATAAAAGAAACTTAAAAATCATCATCGAGACAAATTTCCACAGAAGTAAATTATACGAAAAGCACGTGCAACCGGTAGACTCTCACGTCGATCAATCCGGATTAATACTCTCCTAACAAAGCCTGCCTTCGATAATCAGCCGCGCACACAGCCCTCCCGCAGATCTCTTAATCCAGCCCCTACAACATACCCAACCCCCCACACTCACACACACCTAAAACCAGACTCGCACGCGTGCCTCACTCCCAAGTAGGTTACAAAGTACAGCGATCACGTTTTCGAGCATTAGAGACAGAGGGGGGAGGGGGGGGGGAAGAGACGCGCAGGCTTTTGTCTAATTGCATAAGTAAGAGCCGCGCCGCGTCCCCAGCAGGCAAGGGCGAAAATTACGAGGAGCAGGCGCGCGCACCTCCGATTTGTAGTTAGCAGTTTCTCTCCGGCCTCCCCCCCCGCTGCCGGCGCTCGGATGAAGTTCTGACATTCCTCGGCGCGGCTACAATGCGACGAGGAGAAGCGGAAACGCAGAATGCGAAGGAGCGCGCGAGACTGCCGCGTGCCTTGGCCCGCCCCCGCGCGCAGGGGCCTCCTCGGAATTTCTCGCGTTCGACGCATTTTGCCATATTATTATCGCTCGCGAGTTCGAGTCGAGCGTCCCGGGTAATTTTGTTGGGGAGAGCGAGAAGGTGGGGGTGGAGATGATTGTTTGGGGCTGAGGGGGTGGGTGAGCTGGCTGTTTGGCGGATTTTTTAGGATTTTCGGATGGAAATATTTGTTTGTTTGAAAATTATTATGATAAGCATGGAGTTATTTTTTTTTAATTTATTAAACAACTTCTGGTTTTATTAAATAATTTTTTTAATAGCAGTGTGTAATGGCAGTAATAATAAGCATCTACATTTGGATAGTAGAAAATTAATTAACGTTTTTTAACATGAAAATTTCGAATTAAAATCAGAAAATTAATTTTCTTTTTATAATACAGATTTTCCGAGGTTCGAATTTCATTCAATTTATTATTACAATGAATACGAAGGCAACAAGGAAAAAATCAACAAAAAGTAAAAAATTATTCAATACTCGGAATGCTCGAGGAAAAATGCATATTTTTCATAAATTCTTCATACAAAATCGTAAACATTATGAAGCTTATTAAATCCCGTATTTCCTCTCGAAAAGCATAGCACCTCAATTAAAAATAAATTTCGATCCACAACATACTTTAGCCCGCCCTCGGCATAATAAGCGAGATATTTGCCCCCGCGAGGAGCGTATTTTGATGAGAAACTCATAAAGTCAGGAATTCGCTCCAACGGGAGAAGCCGCGTATATACAGCAGCCGGCAGCAGCTACACACTCACCGAGCTCTGCTGGGAGGGAGTAGTCGGGGGGACAGCAAAGCACAATAACAGACGGGAATTCATTAAATCCATTTAACATCGAATGCCTGGTATAATAACGCGACAAAAGGGAGGAGAGGCTACAGCAGCCGCTTCTTATTCGTCCTACGAGCTTTTATCTCCTCGTGTCCTCGAGTGCTAGCTGAGCGCTCCTCTCCGTCCTCCTCTTATTAGAGCACGCAACGTCAAAGACCGCCCCGGAGTGGCGGACGGGGCTGGCTCTTATGCTACGCTTTTGATTATCATAAGCTCGTCCGCTCTGCGCGGGCGTCTTGCTCTGCTTTTTCCACTTCATTCGGTAGATTCGTAACAGAGGACTGAGAGGGGAAGAGGGAGTTTAGACAATAGTTTGCTGCTCTTTGAGAGCCGCATGAGATGCTCTTTTTTTCCCCCCTCTTCATTGTTCTTCGTCATAAAGTTGCTTCATAAGGCGAGTCGAGAATGATATATAGAGATTTTTATTTAAATAAAAATCATTGACTTAATAATTGTCCCGACTTCGTAAAGAACGTAATTTCGTTTGGCGCGCATCCCAAATTACGAAAGAAACTTTTTTTAACAGCGATTTACTATAATTATGCAACTTTTTGCCTCTTTTTATTAGTTGTCTTAATAGTATGTCAATAGTCGTCCTTTACATGGTGACCGTTACATTCTATAAGGTTACAAATAATTTTTTTTAAGTTTCTAATATTGTAAGATGCCCATTGTAAGATCTATCGTAAGGTATTTAAACTTTTTCAAAGATAAAGTTTAACTAGGTTTAAGATGTTACAGATCCTTCTATACCTGGTATGTATAACCGAAATAGGTTGGCATTTCGATTGAAACTAACGCACATAGACTCTTAGTAAACCGCTGGTCTTTTGCCAGACGCATGGAGAACTTCAACCAAAAAAAAGGTTGATCAAAACGCTACCTTAATAGAAACTGAGTGAATAGAGCTGTAAAATATTAAATATTATAGTTAAACTTTCTCTCGAATACGAGAAATGATTATATATATTTATTAAGATAAATAAATAGTTTTCAATAGCTGAAAAAAATTCTATAATTCTTTATCTTATCTGAATCAATCTATATTTAACAATAGATCATAAGAGCCTTTCAAAAATTGTTATCCCATTCTTATTACCCGCAAATAAAAGCAAATCTAACCAAATCCCTTTCTTTCCCTTTCGTTCCAGCAGCAGCAGGCCCAACAGCAGGCCCAGCAACAGAGCCAGCAGCAGCATGCCCAGCAAGCCCAGCAACAGCAGCAGCAGCAGGCTCAGCAGCAACAGCAGCTACAGTCGCAGGCGAACTCGCCGGGCGGTGGAAAAATCGGTGGTAGCCCCTCGCCAGGTAGCAGCGGAAACGCCTCACCCGGATCGTCAAAGTCGCCCTCCGAGCCCAAGCCCGTCGAGTGCAACCTCTGCCATAGGAAATTCAAAAATATACCGGCACTCAATGGCCATATGAGACTGCACGGTGGCTATTTCAAAAAGGTGGGTGGAACTGAAGCTTTTGGTGTTGGTCGCCCTTTAAATTATTTTACGGTGGCTTTTTTAATGGTGAATAAATTTTAAAGTGACGCGTGATCGATATAGTTATGATTTAGGTTTGTTCTATTTTTGATGCAAAACTCAATTAAACAGGTATTATTTTTGATGAAAAATATAATTATAACGAAACGCCCGTCCGAATTGTATTAATACGAGCCGAAACAATAGCTCGATCCGCATCCTATCTAAATAACGAATAATTATTTCGGCGTAATTGATAAATCAGGCCAAAAACAATTAACATAATAATAACGAAGATCAGAACGAAAAACATCGATGCCCGCGAACAAAAGTGCGCCATTCCTTAAAGCTAGGTGAATTCGAACTTCCGCCTCGCTATAATTTCAAAGAGCGCTAATAGAGCTTCCTTGGGAAATTGTCATTAATCCTCTCCTTAAAACGGCAGTGCGCGCGTAGTACAGCGAGAGAGAGAGAGAGACTTGAAACTAGCTCGGGGAGGGGGTGAAACTTTGTACTGGCATGCTTGCTTTGCAATTAAAATAATGGGGCCTGGGCGAGAGCGAGATGATAAAGGTGACTTAAGCGAAACAGTAGAAAAGCGCTTAACAATTACGCGAATGCGCGGCGCTAACGGCCGGCAGACCGCAACATTGAAATCCATTTTCTCGGACTTTCTCCTTTCGCTCGAATTAACAGAACGAAAACCGCCGAGAAAAAGAGACTCGCCTTTTCTTTTGTCTCCGCGCCGCCCTCCCCTCTGGCTCGTTACAACGAATTCAGCGCTCTCGGATGGGAAAGCTGGAGAAGAAGCGAAAAAGGGAAGGAAAGAGACGCGTTAATAAGGTCAGCGCGGAAGAGAGGAATAGAAAGATCAGCGTTTCCAAAGACTCTACTCCAGGTCTATCCCTCCATTGATTAAAAAATGTCTTAACGAAGCCGCGCCGCTAGCTTGAAAAACCGCTTCTCAAAAGCGTATATATATATCAAACCTTCCCTCCCCAACTTATCCGATCTCCTCCGACCTCGGAACAAGAAGGCTGCACATACACGGCCACGCAGCGAGTGACTACTCTGATAAGACGATGATCGAATCGAAACGAATCCATTAACAAGCTCCTTTCTCCAAAGCCGCGCGTCGATGCATGTTTGCGCTCACTCCGGCGAGAAAGAAAGCTCGCAGCGAGCGCGAGATTAAGCGGCGCTCGGGGAAAGAGAGAAAGAGAGAAGTGCAAACATTGTCTCGAGCCTCTTCCCTCCATTATGCAGATTGAATCCGGCCGCTCGCGCGGCGCCGGCAGCTCTGCTGGCTTCTTTCTCCCGGCGCGACGCGAGAGCATTTACGTTTTCCAGCCAGCCGCATGAAAAGCGAGAGAGAGAGGGAGGAGGACGTAAAAGCTCCGCCCTGGGATTTATTGAAAAGTTTCGATGGTCCTCCAACGGGAAATCTGGATTAATGCACGTTATAGAAGCAAAGTTGAAGCCCATGCGGGGAGCGTGTAATGGAGGCTTCGGAAATCTCGCTGCGCGATTGTTCGAGTCTGATCGGATTCGCGGTTTCTGGATTCTTCGGGGACGCTGCGGAGTTTTATGTCGGGGTTTGCGAATGGTTTTTTGTTGGAATATGGAGGTTTTTTTGTTCGAGGGGCTATTGTTTTTTTTAAGCCGGCGGGAGGTGTAAGCGATGGTTGAGTTGGTAACTGGGTTGCCAGTTTTTTTTTTCGTGATTTTTGTCAGTTATTCTTTTTTTAGCGTTGAGTGAGAAGGCGCTGATTCTCGATTATATAGAGGCGATCGCTGAGATTCTTATATATAAAGCAAGAAGTCCACTTCGTGTCGTCCGGGAAGAAACTTAGGTTATCTAAATCCAATTACGCGTTCTTCATAAACTTTTTGGATTTCCTCGAAAAGTTCTCGGGTTCGACGTGGCGCAACTCCGTCCCACGTGAAGCAAAAGTTTTTTACTAATCGGCTTTCCTTTGTCTATAAAAAGAATTTCATTCGCCAAAGATTTTCCTAACTTTCAGGGCTAACTGATTTCGGAATATAATCATGATTAAAACATCTTCACTTTTCGAAGATTTACTCATTGATAAAATCATTTATGCCATAAATAGATAATTTTGAATTATCATCAGAATTTAACTTATTTTTACAAAATTTATTTTAAAAATCTAAATATTAAAATCTCTCTTTCAATAATCTTAATTTATTCAAGTAATCCTCCGAATATCCCAACTAAGCCCCAAATACTTAATCCCCTTTTTCAAAAATTCTCCAGTAACGCAAAACCATCCCATAACCCCCTCTCCCCGAAAAAAAGCATTTCCATCCGCTACAAAATTAGACTACCGAAAAAAAATTCCATCGTCAAAAATCGCCATAATCCCCTTCACTTTTCAGCGGCCCGTCAGTGCCCACCCTCTGCATTCCCGAAATTCGCTTGCACATCGCATTATCCCGTGCCGGGAAAATTCGGCTCGCGCTAAAGAATATATCAGCTTCGTCCATTAGCCGCTCCGCGATGAAAACATCGGCTTACGCCCTATCCCCGCTCGTCGCGTCCAGCGTTACGATGGGCGTCAGCGCAGCGCAGCGCGCCGTTATTACCCAAATCCCGATAATACTTGGCGCGTAACGAATAAAAGCTCGCACTTTCTCGCAGGCGCATTACAACGAGGCTCTCTCTCTCTCTCAAGCTAGGCAGGCGCATCTCCCGGATATATAGCAGCCCAACGCTGCAGCCCGATTCTCGATAATTGGAAGGCGATAGCCCGATCGGGCCCCCGCAATCCTTTATTATCCCCCCGGCTATATATTCAGGGCGCTGCGTACAGCTCACCGGCATAAATCTCTGTCCGCGAAAGGAGAAGGGCTGCGCGCGGGGGTGGGCGGCCTGCCGGCTGCGGGGGTGGTTATAACTCTGCCGCTGTGTCCGCGGAGATCGATCGTATTAGAGAGAGAGAGAGAGCTTGTGCGCGGCTCGTGTGCAGCCTTCGGCCGATCAATATTCATGACACGCGGCGCGCCGCCGGCCGCTCGCGTCAAAGACAGAGTTCAATTTCGTACGTGATGTATACGCGCCGGGCGCTCTCGCAGGCGTCGAAGTGGGGAAATTGAGGTTCCGGAGGCGGCGATCGCCGGATCGTTCACCAGGGCCAGATTTGCCTATTAGCGCGAATCTAGAAACGTCTCGCGAGCTGCTCTGCCGAAGGAGCCGCTCTCGCTCCTCTATCTCTCGCTCGCCCAGCTCCTGAGCGATTGCACACCCGGGACGGCCGGCTATTCTGTCGACGCGCGAGCTTGATACAGTGCAGCGCGGGAGATGCAGCGAGCTCAATGGCGGAGATGGCCAGGAAGAGATGCGCGCTGCGACGAGCGGGGATAAGTCGAGATTAGGTGTCGAGCTGCGTTAAGGGCTGCAGGGAGAATTCGGAAATTGATGCTGGCACGCGGGCTCTCGAGCTTGCAGAGAGCTTTTCGGCTGGCGTTGCCGGCTGAGATCGGAGCTGTTTGGCTCCTCGCATCCTTAAATGCTAAAAATAATTATACTTCGAATTAATTACGTACAGGAAAGAAAAAATAACAAACGAACGCGCGTCAAAGAAACAAGAGCCTAATTATCTCCGCAGGCATCACTTAAACCGAACTTAACCCTCGGAAATTCCCTTGACCAGATCAAGCGGCACGTAAGAACCCGCAGCTCTCGGGCCGTCATTAAACGTCGGAGGTAAATGGACACTGCCTAGTCCCTCGGCCTTGCGTCCACACAGAGGGGCGAGGGAGACAACGACGATGAGGACGCGAGGCACGCGCAATTCGCTGGCCGCACCACGTGGTGGCTAGGTAGGCTTTCCAAGCCTGGCACACACACACATAGGCGCGTGCATACGTCCGAGATTCCATCAGCGGATAATCGAATGCCGCTTCAATTAGCTTCGCTTAGTAATTAGCTAACATACGCCTTCCGCGCGCGCAGAGCCGACCTATTAATTTGAGGCGCGAGCGGCGGGCCTTTTAATCGCCGTGCTCGACACCTTCGCTTGAGCCCTGCAATTGTTACCACGTGCCGTCACTTTTTTTAATTTACTGTTGTGGAAGAGAGGTGGAAGTCGTTTGAATGGGGACGTTTTGTGGAGGCGTGAGGAATTAGGCGAAATGTGTCAGTAGTCGGGCGTTTAATTAAGGATGATCACGGACGGATCGGGGATATAGTAGGTATCTGGGACGATTGGAATGAGTATGATGTTTGAACGTTTGCGCAAATGAACGAAGGTAGTCGATGGATCAAAATTCAAGAGCTATTTGCAGGTGCTGCGATTTTCTGAAATTGCTACCTGCGTAGTTTAAAGGTTTAAATTAGTTTTTATTTTCTTAATTTGTCAAAGATTTATTTTGGCTTTTTTTTTTAATCGACTTCATATTTTACATTTTGAAAATCATGTTTTTAATATCTATAAAATAAGTTTGATAATAACATAAAGATTAATTATTAATCAATTCTTTTTTTTAGGATGCTGAAAATAAAAAGAGTGAAAAGAAAGAAGTCACTGGACCTCCGCTGCAAACAGCTTCTGTCAGTGTCCGAGCCCTCATAGAAGAAAAGATCATTCAAAAGAGGACGACAGGTATACAAAATTTTCATAATGTAGCTGTCACTATTTTTATAAAATTTCAAACGAGATGAAAATTTGAATAAAATATCTTTTAAATAGATCAGTGTATGCAAGTTTAAATGAATGGAAAAATATCTAATAATACGAAGATATTCCAATTTTAAAAGAATTGTAAAAAAGGTATTGAAATTAAAACTTTCCTGAATTTAAATGCAGAAAATGAAGAATCTCACAACGCACAAAATCAGGGCTTTCATAAAAGCGAACCGCCTACATTCTCTTTCATTACTCAACTAATATAATTTCGACGAAATTATTCAATAATTGTCAAACGATTTCGCTATGAGCCATTTAATTCACAACATTACTTGGAAAAAAGCGGCTGCAATTCCACAGTACATTTTTCATCCGCGAGCTAAAAAGGAAAATATCCGGCCGCACAATAGAATACCATAAATATCGCAGCCTACGAAAAAAGAGGCCAAAGAGCTCAGTTCGTAAAAGAGCGCGAGAGCAAAAAGCCATGAAACCGAATCTCTCTCAAGATCAATTCGCGCACATCCATTTCCCCAGGCGGCTACGCGCGGCGGCAAGAAATATTAAACCAGCTCCTGTTTACCGTACACGCTGATCGCGTATGCGAAAAGCTTAAAAATTGCAAAGTTAAATCTCTCTGGCGTCTCTAACCCTCCCGGCGGCCTATGCGCGTTTACGAATATATAGAGGCGATCCGATGAGATAGGGGTTAGGTCACATATAAACGAATTTGCGGAAAAGGGAGGAGAGAGGAACGCGCGAGACAAAGAAAGAAAGCATTGGCCTGGGCGAGTTCCAGCAATAATTTATCGAGCGTGAGCGCGCCAGAATATTTCTCGCATTGTCCACGTCGGCCCGATAAATCAAAGCTCGCAAGCCCGAAATCCAAGCGCGAGCGCGCGTTTGCGTCGTTAGCGATTTATGCGCGATTTCATCCTCCGTCGCTCTCGCAGAGAGGGAGGAGAGACAGAGATGAAAAAGGCCTGAACCAACTCTATATATGTGCGTGATGAAAGGACTAGCGGTAACATAGCCCTTTTAGAATCAAGCTTTCTTGCGCGTACTTCTTTTTTTTTTTTTTGTAATTTATGTATCGAGCCAAAAATTTGAAATAGCGCAAGACGTTAATAGCCGAGCAGCTAGTGGGGGACGGCGAGTTTTTCATTCCCGGCGTAAAAGCGCCGGGCTGGCAGTGGGGCGCTAATGATTCAATTTTGAAGCGCTCTGCCCTATATTTTTATTTCGCTCGTAAGAACTTTATGATTTATACTCTCGAGGCTTAAAAAAGTAATGGACTATACGTCTTTTTGCGCAGTTAAAGCCGCTGTAATAACCCGGCTGTTTGAAAATCACGTTATTCTATTTACAATTCAGAATATAAATTTTTCAGCCCGGATCCTCGTTTATTCTAAACAATAATTAGAAGCTTTTAACGTTTGCCTTGCTATCATAATGACGAGATTGGCCATTAGAAAAAAAGCCACATCAAGATAAATCTACCCGATCGATTCCCCGACAAAATATAATTCACTATTTAATTAAACCCAAATTGAAACTCAGCCCGGCCGCAAAGTATCAGCTACAATGGCTAATATCGAATCAAATCCCCGATAGACTTTCAATTAATTTTCATCACTGCGCATCAATAAAATCGCACAATTTTCAATATAATCCCCGTCACAAAGCGCCGACGAATCCCCGCTCCCGCTAGCCAAGAACAAAGCGACACGACACAAAGTACGCCCTGGCGAAACCGTATATACACACGCGCGCGCGCGCGCGATAAACCCAAGTGTAGATATCCTTCTGAAGGATTCCGGCGCACGTACTAGAAATTACGCGCTTCTGAAATTGCGCTCGAGGCTCGCGTGTATACGAGGCTCCGTATACGCGTGGGCGGAGCCGGCGTTTTTCGCCGGCGAGGCTATTGTGATTCGCGAGCTACCATTATGACACGGATTGATGCATTAAAGCTGTTTCCTATACGCATTAACCGGCCGCGCGTCCGCTCGCCGCTATTGAACGTCAATCGTCCATTTATCGGACTTTGTATGGGCATAGGCGAGTTCGATATTTATATTGAAACGCGCGGCTTTTGTAATATTGAAATTTCAGTGAATATTATGGTCGGGGGGGCTTGTATCGGCCGTGTAATCGATACTTGATGTAAATGCATTTTTACGCCCGCGTTATTACGAATATTGTAATAAAGCGAATATCCCGGCACGGAGTAATTATAGCCGTTATATTATAAGGTTAATTTTTAATGCTATAGAATTATACGTTCTATATAATAATACGCACTTTTTTCGATATATAATTTCAAATGATGCGGCAATAAATAACGATAAATTGAATAACATTACTTTTATTCGATAAATCCAATGTACCATAAATATCAAGCGTTCCGCGCACGCTTACGCAATAATTCAAAACACATGCCATAAATATCGTCGCATTCAAAGAAGCCAGCCGCAGAAAAACCGGCTCAGCATCGAGAAAAAGCCAGCCTCCTCAAAACTTCCTCCTAAACGACTCTGGCTAAAAGTCCGCAACGTCATTTAGCCCAGCGCCTCGCAGCTCCCCCGGCCGTAGGACGTATAAAAATCTTGCTCTCAGCCTCCCCCAGCTGGTGCGCTCGCGGTAATTAGAGGAGCGCACGTAGCCCCACTTTTCAATTCGTTTAATGACCAGCGCGAACGCGTGACCGCAGCGCTCATTGGCCTGAGGCTTTGAGAAAGCAATTTGCCGAGGCCGGCCGCGCGGACGGCTGATTGCCAATTTGTAAAAATCCCGCACCCGTCTGTGTGTGCGAGTGTGTGTATATGTGTGTGTATAAGCGTCGCGTCAAAGGCGCGTTATTGGAAAATTCGAGTTGGCGAGCGGAAAAAAAGCGCGGCCTGGAGAAAGCCGGGGAGATATTCGCGCGCGTGTAGGGAGAAACGAGGCGGCGCGGGTTCTGAAAGGATTCGAGAGTGGCGTTTCGCGATTATTACTGCGGCGGTAAAAACGAATAACGCGCGTCCGTGCGGCAATAAACGGAACAGCCTCTCTCTCTCTCCCTCTTTCTCTATCTGTGAAGCCGAATGGATTTTGAGGGTGTAAGCACGAGGTCGTAAGCGTAAGCGCTATAATGCGCAAACTATGGAATTCGATAGGCGTGTATGTGTGTGTAAATGTGTATGTGTGTGTTTCATTTCGCTCTCGGCTTAATTAGTCCGACTTATTTTATTGTTTCGGGCTTAATTAGTTAGCTCTGGCGAGCGCGCCGGGAGGGAGAAAGCTGATACGGTGATTAATGCAGCCCGTGCGTCAGCATCTAAATCAGTCGTGCCGGGATTAGCGCAATAATTGTAACGAAGAAAATCAGAATTCCGCGAATGTAATTTGCGATTATTTTGAGGCTCGAAACTGCGAGCCATCATCGGTCCCCCACGATACTGCCGAGCTTGAGCGTTGAATTATTTAAAAATTCATGCGCGCGCGCGCGTAAACCGCGCATGAAAAACACCCCGCCGAGCCGTAAATCACGCGATTACGTCGTCCTGCTTTTTTTTTCAACGGAAAAATAAATATTAAAATGAATTTCCACGCGCTCTCGCTTCCTCCCACGCGCGAGCGCTCGAAGGGAAATTTACGACGCGGGGATATTTACGAGTATCGCGCCACTTCTCCACGCGTTCCCTCGTTTTTTCTCTCTCGCGCCCGAAAATCTTCGCGTCTGTATTCCTCGAGCGCTGCAACAGACGGAATCAATCTAAGGCCGCGCTTCTCTGCTTTTCGCACGGCGGAGCGGGATATATAAGGTGTAAGACGCCGCGGAGGTGATATTGAAAGAATAGGTGCGCGCGGCGGAATAAATTGGACTTTGATTGGATCCTAGAGTGGCGCGACATAGAAAGAAGGAGAGGGACGGGGAGGAGGAGTTCAAGTCTTGGAGGATACGAGGAAATTTTTCATTTTGTATTTTCCGGATCGTCGTATTATTTGCACTAGGATGGAACGCGCTTTCCGATTGCCAGTGAGCCGTGTGAGATTGCACTTGTTTTCGTGTAAATCTCAATTCCGTGTCGATTTTCCGCGGATATCTAAGCTCTATACTTTTTATACGAGCTGTGGTAACCATTAAAGAGTACCAGCAACAATTTTCACGATAACACTTTCGGCAAATGCGTCCAATAAAACTTCATCCAGACTCATCAATCAGAGAAACAAAAACGCTACTGTTAAAAAAGGAGCTTGACTGCTTGCTCGTTACCGTCACTCCCGCGCGCATCATCGACCAGCAATTTTTCGCGCCCACGTAAATCGTAAAATCGTCAAAACTGTATCGCTCAAGTTCCGCTCTCCTGGATGAAAATCACGATCCGGTGGTCGCCGCTCGCGTCGGCACACGACAACTACTCGCTCCATTCTTTCAATCTGCACACACGCGCACGCATCTTTCTCTCGCTTTTTCCACGCTCCCGTCCAATTTTCCGAAAGCTCCGCTATTTATTTCGACGTATCAATTTATTTATCCCCCACTCCTTGTCCCTCTCTCTTTGTCGTTTCGAATATTTGTTCGCGTTCGCCTGATTGAATATTTCGCTCTACTCTCTGATTGAAAAATAAACGAGCGCTCTAGCGCCCATTCATCGTATCGACTCATCGCTCGAATAACCAAACGCAAGTCTACTGGAAATGCCGGGGCTCGCGCGCAAGCCTCGTTTTTTCCCTTTTTTTTTTTTTAATTCGTATAACTTTCGGGTGGAGACGCGCAGCCGAGGGAAAGGCATCGCGATAAAGGCAGAGTAGCGCGGAAAAGTCAGCGTCGCGGAGACGTAATCGCGCGCTTTGACGGGGAAAATATCGAAGTTTGAAGCGCGCAGCGGAACTAGGGGAGCGGTAGGCGAGACTGATTAATAAACGGGCGCGAGCACGCGTCCTCCCCTTGCTTGGATTGGCAAGTTTGTCGTAATTAGTCTTGCGCGAGGGATGATTTTTTTTGCCGTTTTTATTCATTAAAAGTTTCCGTCTTTGTGTTATGCGTCGGTGAAGATTTTTCAGTGCGTTCTATTTGAAAGTTGTATTTTCGCTGTCTATAGTGACAAACAAGGAAAAATGATATTATTACATCTCAAAATCAATTGGAAACATATAATCGATTTTCTCACTAAAAAATAACTTTGACAAATCAATTAATTTTGCACAAGGATAAATCCACCTCCATCTCATAAGCAGTCACTTACAAAACCAACTCGGTAACGTTCAGCGCGGCCGGGGAATCCCCTTTGACATTGGCGCCGCCCCGCAAATTAATTAAATTTATCTAACGAATAGTTCGACGTAATCCCGGAAATGCTTTGCCTCGCCGCAGGCGGCGATTTCCGTACCGTTGACCGAGGCGCGTCAAAGAAAGGACGCCCGACGCAAACCGACGTCGTGGGCTACCCTTCCTCCTTCTCTTCATCTGAGACCTGACGCGTACATGTACAGTGTATAGAGCAGTGCGAGAGGCCGGATATTGCTAGAGATGAGAGAGTGAGGGTGAGTTTGCGCGCGTAAAACCTTGGTATTCCGAGCGATTGCTGCGTGAGTTCTGTTCGTGAGTACAAAACGTTCCTTTCGTTCTAAAGAGAAGAAAAGGACGGCTCTCGGGCTGTTGGAAGGAAAAAGTGGGAAAGAGAGGGAACTGCATTTGAATGTAATGGAAAGGGCAAACGTTTGAACGTGCTTCGCTGCGTTCGAGGAAAATGCTGCGTTAACGTAGTTCTTCGCAAATGTTGGCGGAATTATCGTACGATTTGATGAAATTCCGTCAACGCGTTGAGTAAAGATAAAAAAAAACGTCAAATTACCACAGCGCAAAATAATAATCAAACCGTCCGCTTTTCTTTCAGCAACGGACGCAAACAATGCAGCCCAGCAGCTGGCAAAAGCGAGCTTCGCCGGTCAGCAGGCGACGGCGGCGACGACGGCGAACAGCTCGTCGACGGCGTCGGCAGAAGGTCAGCAACAGCTCGTGATTAACAAGATGAACTTTGCCGTGCCGGCACCACCGCCGCTAGCAGCCGGTGAAAAAGTACGTCGGCTGTCGGACGGCGAGCACTTTCGTCAGCCCAACGTGACGATCGCCGGGCACGCGACCACCACAGTGCAGAAGCAGCTTCAGGAGGCCCAGACGCAGGCGCAAGCTCAAGCTCTGGCCGATATGATCCTTAAGGTGAGCCTATTCCGCATGATTGCCTGCTTACCAAGTCGCCCGTGTGTATTATATTGCTGCAATAGAGGGAGTAGCGCGTGTGCTTTTACGAAGGTTATGCCGATAAGAATGAACGCGTTAACTTTGCAGGGTACTACAAAGATGGCTGTTAAGCGCGCTACCTCGGACCCCGGTCAGCGGGTGCAGCTTACTTATCAGACGACAGCGGTGACGAACGTCGCTCAGCAACAGCAAACGGCCCAGCAACAGCAGCAAGCCAATGCGGTGCAGCAGCAGCAACAGTCCTCGGTCAGCGAGAGCTTCACCATGACTGGTTATCCAGAAGACGGTGGTTACTTCAGCCCTAGTCTTCAGGACGAGGTCTTTCAACAGGTGACCTCGGTGCCGGACTCGATGCTGCTGCACGCCACGCAGCTTGACGCTATTCAAGTGAGTGTTTTTTTAAGGAAAAGTTAATTTAATACCGGGAGCGAGTGTGTGACGAGGGAAAATATGTGTAAACGGATGTATAGTTTTCCGGCTCATTCGCTATTCCGCAAGAAATGAAAAGTTCAAAATTTCCTCTCGAGCTCGATGTTTTTAATGAAAAAGAGCGCTCGTTACGCTCCCTGAAAAATAAATAGAGCCCGGTAGTAAATTTTCAGAAGCGCGAGTAAAAATGTATTTAGCCTTATTCAACATTTATTACACGCTAGTGCCAGGCAGCGCGCGCGACTATAAAAAATTCCCTTTCGGTCAGGAGCCGCGTCGGCCGCGCGCGAGCGCAAGAAAGAGAAAAGCTCGGAGAATTTGCATGTCGCAAGCTCCGCGGCGAGACCTCACACACATATACGCACGAGCGCGCGAAATATGTATAAAAGATGGACTCTGTACTTTCGCATTCGTTGCCGGAGATTTTCCGCTCTCCCTTCAAAGGCTCTCCAGCCTCTCTCGCTTCTTCTCTCTAAAAGAGTTGGTTTTCATTTACATGTCCTCCCGCGCGCACTTTTCATTTACATAACCGTCCTCGCTCGCGCGGGGCATACGCATACACGCCAACTTCGCCGCCAGATTCGTTCATAAATAATATATAGCCGCGCGCTCATATATATATATATATATATACACGAGTTTATATCAGCCCGAGCGACGGCTCCTCAAACGCCGAGAGAAAGAAGTCGCCTTGCTCAAGAGCGAATTACAAACGAAATTAATTCACCCCCTCCTTGCACTGTCTTTCCTTATAATTTTCGAAAAGGGAGGCGCGCGCATTAGCATGTCCCGCGTATTAAGGCGCGATATTCCCGGGGACGATCCTTTGACGGGCTAATTAGGGGCCCGGGGGAAGGGGAAAGGACACGTCTCATTATGCATTCGTCGAGTCGAGCGCGCGGGGGCGTTGAAAACGTTTTAGTTTCAATTACATCGAGCGGGCCCGGCGGCACGCGCCAAGCGGACGCACACAGCCGCTCTGGAATCTAATAAGGGGGGAATTACCAAAGTAGTTGGCGCGCTTTTAAAAGCTCTTTTAAAAAGCTCGAGACTTTTGAGCGCGCGATTTGTCAACGAGCTTGCGGCTAGAATCTTGGTAAAGGGGGAGCTACGTGCGCTGATAGCTATAGAGGGAGGATTTTGCGGAAGATGAGCTTAGTCGAGCGGCGTTGGCTCATTTCTCTTTGTGTCGGAGAAATGGATTCGGATTTCTCGTTGTCTTGTTCCTCGACCTTCGTCGCTCTAATCGAAATTCAGTCGCAAGGGCCCCGACGATGTTCGAGTGTCTTGGTCGAGTGCTTGTAAGGTTTTAGATTTCGCGCGGGCTCTGCGCACGGAGTTTCATTGTAATTGGATCTTATGAATAAAGATGAGCTTGTGCAGACTGAAAAAAATGTCGGATTCAGTTTCAATTCTGATTTTTATGATTCTGAGTTTATTATTATGTCAATAAATTGTTCAGATATATTTATTAGTATTTTTATATTATTTTTAAATGTCTTATGAATATTTACTGGACTATCAAAGACATCTTTAGAGTACCGAGATTATAAAATGCATTCTTAGTGGAAATAATCATCTGATTAATAGCCAATATGATAAATCACTTAATAAATCACTTTAAAAATCTCGTAAACAATCATATGATTGGTCAGATACTTATTTCTGCCAAGGACATTTCAAATAGTAATTGTTTATCAATTATTCGCCAGCAACGTTATTAAGACTTTATTAACAAATGAAAACTTTAACCACAGTTCCAGACGTCGAGCCTGCTCCAAGACCAGGCGGGCAACGAGGCCCTCCAGGACATCAACCTCGAGGAGCGCTTCTCCTCCCAGCACACCGTCAACCCCGACCTCCAGGCCCTCGTCAACTCGCCCCTGCCCGACTCGCTCGCCGAGTTCAGCACCTACGGAGCCAACTACAGCGACGGCTCGCACACTCTGCCCAGCCAGTCACCCCTCCCCTCACCGCTCACTCGACACGACAGCCCGAGCTTCACCTACCCAACGCCACCCGCCAGCCAAGAGGGCCTGCTCAGCGGCAGCCTGCCCCTGCTCAGTCCCCAGGAGGACAGCGACGCCGTGCACTCCGTCTCCTCGCCCCTCTCCGCCGCCTTCTACAGCACGAGCATGTCCTCGGCGGCGGCGATCGAGGAGGCTCTCAGCGAGGTCCTGCCCGACGAGGCCGACGCCGACGGCGCCGATCTCTACGGCTCCGGCTGCCCCAACCCTCACTCGCCCCTGCCGAGTCCGCTCTCGGCCACGCCGGCGCCCTCGCCGCTCTCCTCGCTGCCGCCCTCCTCGGTCTCCTCGCCCGGCCCAGGCAGCTTCACCACCTCGAGCTTTCCCATGTCGCCCCACCACACGCTCCAGAACCAGATGATGCCCAACTCGGAGGACCCGCTGCTCTCCTCCAGTCCCAAGGACTTCGGGGCCGGCAGGCGCAAGTTCGAGTTCCAGTCGTACAAGCTCATCACCAATCAGAATCTCGTCGACTTCGGCCTGGGCAACGGCAGCGTCGCCGGCATCGTCGTCGACAACAACGGCGAGTTCAAGCTCATCCAGACGGCCGGGCTGCAGAAGGCGAACGTCTACGTGCAGGCGGGAGCTTTAAGTCCAGCGCTGGCTTTCAGGAAGGAGATATGCCTGACCGGGCCGAAGCTCGAGCAGGGGAACGTCAACGTCAACGTCAACTTGGTCAACGGCCAGGGCATGAACCTGCCCAATCACGTCTACCAGCAGGCGCAAGTCCATCAGGTAGGTTTGATTGGCTACACCTGGTGATTCATTTTCGAAAGTCTTGATTACAAAATATAAGCTCATTCTTAAATACTATATACGTTTTTTCTACTGCTAATTAAGATTTTCAACGAACCAATCCGGTTTCCTCTTTACCATGACAATCGATCGCTAAATACGTAAATATCTTAGTTACAATCCAGCAAAAGCAGTGATCAAAAATACTATTATTAAAAACTTCGACAGGCGATAAACCCGGCGAAATTCCTCATCCAGACGAACCAGGCCGGCAAACCCAACCTCAAGCACAAGGCCAGCAACGGGCTGCCCATACCCGTCGAGCAGATCAAGGAGGAGGAGTCCCTGGACGAGGACGTCTTCCTCAGTCCCAGCAGCGTGCCGATGGCCTCCTCGGGCAGTCCGGCGCGCTGCCACAAGAAGCGGCCGCGCCTCGACGGGCCGGCCCTTGGACAGCACTCATCGGCCATAAACGGCTCGCACTCGTACCCGTCGAGGCTGCGTCGCGCTTGCGATCGGCACTGGGACAGCAGCTACACGCCGCCGCCGATACTCGACCCGTCGAGGCCGGGGCCCGGACTCTACGCCAGGCTACACCAGAACGAGCGGGATTCCGCGGAATTTAGTTCTGACGACTCGCAGGGCAATGACGGGCCCCCGCCCAGGATCAACATCGGCACGAGGTACCAGGCGACGATACCGCAGTTTGTGGAGGCGGAGGTGGACAGGCTGGCAGCTGACCCGGAGACGGATCATTTGCTCTGGGACCCTGGCATCGATAGTGCCCTCACCGAAACTGAACGTTGGTTACTTTTTTATTGCATGCGCTGAATTTTGTTTTGATAAATATATAAATATCGCGGCAGAGCGCTTACGAACAAATGATGTTTTACAGTGGAGATGTATCTGCAATTTGCCTGCTGCGCTGCTGTCCCTGGCGGTGGAAGAAACAAAGAGTATGCCCTTCACCTTTTACACATGTGTAGGGGCAATATTCGCGTAAGTAAATAGGAAAGAACGCTTTTACGAGCGAAACGCAAGCGCATTTATGAATCCTCGAATGATTTATCTCCCTTTCAGGAGGCAATGCTAAAACTGATGCGGCCAACTTCGGCCCTAGCGTCGGAGCATCCGTACCTGCGCTACGAGTGCCACGAGTCAGAGCGCTGGACGTCCCACGAGATGGACGCGTTCTATCAGAGCCTGCTCAAGTACAGCAAGGACTTCTCGGCGATAGCGCGCGACATCGGCAGCAAAAATAGCCGGCAGTGCGTGCAGTTCTACTATCTCTGGAAACGGCTCTGTCCCGACGAGTACAAGAGGCTGCGGCTGCGCTACGGCAAGCCCAAAGTCAAGCCCGAGCTTAACGGCTACGGCAGCAGGGACAGCAAGGACACGAGGGAACTGCAGGAGGCGATCGCATCGGTCACGGAGCTGGACTTCAGCGAAGGAAAGTCCATTCTCCATCGGACTCTGGTAAGGGATTTTTTTTTTTGAGGACAGGGTCGAGAATTGAAAAAAAGTTTTAACCAACTTTTTATTTTGGTTAGCATTATGAATTTATTGTAAGATTGTATTTTTTTGTTTCGACTGACTTTGCGATTTCTTCAGATGCAGACGACGAATGAAAGAGAGAACTCTGCCACTCTGACAACGAGCGACGGTGAATTGCGACTTTTCGCTTACGATTGTCAAGATGTAAGTACGCTAACTAAGACAGCTCAATCATCAATTGCGCGTTTAACAGTAGTGTCAAAATATATAATATAAAAAGATGAATCATCGAATCTTTAAATAATTTTCACATAGGAGATATTTGTTACTTGATTATACATAATGAACAAAATATCGAAGACGAGACTTGAAATTAAAAAAAATATATTTGAATTTACGCACTGTAATAATAACACTGAGCTTATACATCTAACCAAGCCGTTGACGTTTCTATTAAGTGTCGCATGTATATAAAACTATAATCATTGTGGTACTATCAGTCCTTTTGTAATACGCTTTATATTGTCACTTTGAACTAACTGTCTCCTCCCTCCTTTATATGCATAAATTTTATTTACTCATTTTTAATTTGTATTATGTATTATTTTTCGTTAAAGTAATGAGCCTTGGCATTGTATACTTAATACCATTACCATAACCATTATTATTATTATTATTATTATTATTATTATTTACGTTGTCGATCATTAACCCAGCGACAAGGCAGTTGTTCCAAAATCAAAAGGAACGGCGAAAAAAGAAAAAAAATGAGTAAGAAAGAGAGAGGCGAAAGAGAAAGAGAAATGTACGAAACGAAGAAAGGTTTGTGTTGTGTTTGTTGTTTATTTTTGCTTTGTGTTTTCTTTGTGTTATCCAGAGCTTTAGCGGGAGCGTAACAGTAACGATGCCAGCCGGGAGCTGTGCCCGAATAGGCCGCGCACAGGCGGCCCCCAGCTGCCACGCCGGCAATCCTGCCGGTGGGGCTGCTGCTGCCGCCGCCAGCGGCTTAGCCACAGTCGACCACACCAACTCACAAACTCACACTAGTACCGAGCAACAACTACCCGCGCCCACCCCACTTCACTACCCCTGCAAGATTTGCGGGAAGTAAGTCTCTAAATCTCTAATCTTAACTCGTCCCGTTTATCCGTCTCCGTGGGCTCCGGCTCACGTGTCTATGTAGACGGGGCGTCTTAGTGCTCCGTCTATGTACACACAAAAGAGGCGCGGATGCCGTCTAGTTGTATTTGGAAAAATCGACAGCGTTCAGCGGACCGAGCCACACTGTCTTTCTTTAGCCTCGATAACAGAGAAAAGGAGACGACAAAAGATACGAGAGATAGAGAAAAGAGAGTTCAATTAGTATACTTTCCTTTTTACTTATTTATTTGTTAGTTATTATTTATTTTTCGTTTGCACAAGTAGACTTTCTCAGTTTCTATTGTTCCAAGGTTCAAATGCACGTTCCAGGTAGTTTGGCCTTTTACGATCGTCTTGACTTTTACCTATACTTTTTAAGAATATATTTTTTTAAACTTTTTTTAAATTAGATTAACGAAATTAGATTAAGTAAAACATTTACTGTTAAGTATAATAAAACTCATTTACATATATTGCGCAAATTTAAGATTTCAAGTTAATTAAGCATATATTGAACATTTTGTCATTCTATAAATAACGTTTATTCTTAGAAAAACTACCTGCATCGTCATGTAATAAAATAAACGTTTTTTGAAAGCATTATTGTAAAATAAAGCAAATTAGTAAAACGATACAAAATATTAATATATTGTTAGAAAAAGAATTAAATTTTTACTTGAATATATTCAAAGATTTATTTTATCTTAATGAACCTTGGAAATTTCGTTACGAATACAATTAAACTATTTGCATAACATCCGTACAATGATACTTAATACACATTTTTAAAAAAACTATATACAAATAAACAGATCATACATACATTAAAAAAAAATTTATATATACATTCAAAAACAACATTCAATTTTATAAAAATATTTGTTATATTTAGAGAAGAATTTATTGAATTTAATATGTACTTTTCGATCCATTTGTTTGATTGTCCCTCTCCCACCAATGTGTATTTGCTACTGCTTGGCACTAACCATTTTGAAATTTAGTTACTACTTTCACTTTCAATTAATATTAAGTTTGCATATATTTGTTTATTTAGTCTTCGTGTGTTTGACTAAACATAACTAACTTTCAATCGCATACATAAAAACGTATTGACTACTAACACACTCGAGTCTTCAAAACAAAGAAAAAAAACATAGTTTATTTAACATTAATGTTAAACACAAATTGTTAAAGTTAGAACAAAAATGAATAATCACAACAATATAAATTTATCACTCGCTCAAAACTGATATTCGGCACGCATGTTTGTGAACATATATATATCGGTTGATGATATAAAGACACACTGCACGGTTGAAATAAAATAAAAATAAAAAAGTTTTGAATCCATAGAAATTTGTATATATACGTTCGATGAGTCTGCAATATTTACAAAATAGAATTACCGTTAATGATCTAAGCAATTCTGCAGCAAACTTTCTTAATAAAAATTCTTTCTTCTTTTACCTGTGCGCAGAGTGTTCAACAAAGTGAAAAGCAGAAGTGCACACATGAAGTCTCATCGGCCAATGCCCACGCCCGATTCAACGGCACAGGAATCTAGAAAACAACAGCAGCAAGCGCAACAGCTGCAAAACAGCATTCAACACGTTCAAGCGAATCAGCATCAGCATCAGCATCAGCATCAGCAGCAGCTGAGCAGCGTGCAAATGCAAATTCAGCAGCATCCCCAGCAGCTGATTCATCCGCAGGATTACCAGCAGCAGCATCAACATCAGCAGCAACTTCAGCAGCAGCAGCAGCAGCAGCAGCAACAATGTCAAATAACTCCGACGAATTGCGACGTTCAAACGAGCCACGTTTGGCACAATCCGCCGAGGCTTCGACCGCCATAGGATGAGATTCGCAGCGCGGCGACACTCAAGATACCTTAACGAAGGCTGTTTACTTATTACACGCGCATAGGAATTGCAACAATGATATATAATTTGACGATAATGAAATCCCCGGCATATGGTGTGTGTCAAGAGCTTCCTTCGATCGGTGAAAAAGACCGACGAGGAGCGGCCTCGAATAAATGTAGCCTAAAAGAGAGAATTACCGTGGAGTAATTTACGATTGAATGTTTTGCATAATTTTTACGACGATTGTATATTAACGTATTTATTTTATATAACGAGATTATTTCCGTTTGCCAGTCACCGTTGATCCAAAGAGTTTTTAACTTTTTTAAGATTTTTCTTAAACACTACTTTTAATTGTATCGAATAATGACGGTGAGTAGGGTGCGCTAGATAAATGATGATAAACTTGTGTCTATAATAGCGCGAGCGATCGTGTAATTTTTTTAAAATTATTTTTTAAACTATTTAGATTGTTCTCTCGAGCATCAACAGACATGACGTCTCATTATCATTCTCTTGATGAATCAAATGAAACACATATAAAATACCAAAATAAACACAGACGTGTCTCGTTGAAAGCTTAAATCAAAAGAGAAATGAAACGTTTAAAATCAAAAATCCATAAAGTTACTTAACTTAAAATCGCTAACGCTCCGAGTCCATTGTTTAAAGTGCGACTTAAAAAAGTAAAGCGGAAACGCGATAAAAATTTTGCGAACCCCAGTTTAAGGCCTCGCAAAGGCATCATTAAAAAACATCGGGTGTATAAATTAATGCTTATAAATTTTTAGTTGGTTTAGATCCTGAAAATAAAAAAATCAAAACAATTTAAAGATAAACAACAGAAAAAAAATGCTAAGTTGAAATATCGTAAAATATTATTTTTCTTTATTTTATATGAGATAAAAAATAATCTCAAGTTTTGTATTTTTTCTACAAATAATTAAAAATCAAGGTATTCTACAAAAATTCAGTGAAAGGTAATTTGTACACCAAACACGAATAAAATTCTAAGATGCCTAAAATAAAATTAAAATTAAAAAGAATGAGGTTAAAACAAAGTTATGGAAGATAAGAAAAAACAATACGTCCTTCTTATTCTTGCACGCGAGATTATTCTCGAAAATTGTGCCACGTAAAGACATCGCTGTTACCTGTTGCGTCTTTCTTGCACTTGCGTACTACTTAGGTTTATACGTTTTCCTTTTTTGTTCTCTGTTTCATACTTAAGTCACTTATTTTACTTTCGGCCTAAATGTCCAACGAACCTAGCGACCGAAATTTCGTACTTAAATATATAGTATATAAATATATATATATATATATATATGACCAAAGGCAGAGAGAGAAAGAGAGAATGTAGCTTATGCGCTAGAGAGAAATTAAAGGTATATTAAAAATGAGATAGAGAATTTAGCAAAAAAAGAGATTAATTTAGATTTAATGATCATATGGTGCTTCATATGCGTTCTACTTACATTTATAAATGCCGCTGGCTAATGAAAATATTTCAGTCGCCTGGTTCAAAGTGATCAATGGCTCCTCGGTACGTGGAACCCACTTGTTGCACTTACTCTTCTAGATATATACATATATAGATATATTTCAGTTAAACTTTCGCGATAAAACGTTTCATAAGGCGCCTTAAAGACGCAAGAAACGAATTTTTGTTGAGAATCCTTTATTTTTTTGATTACTCTCTATTTTATAGAATTATAATGATTTTTAATTAAATCAATTTTAATATATAGATATAAATATATTAATATATGTAATATAAATATCTGATGTATATGTGTATAGAGCAAAAAATTGATGTACTTTAAAAATAATTTATTACTCAAACGGTGAGTACCTTAAAAGGATAAAACATTGTTCAAGTTTAACGAGACGTGTAATACAGATTTAAGGGGAGAAATAAGTCATATGCGTAAATAAATTGTGAGATAAAACTTGATATACACTGATCACACATAGTATATTGATCGCACGGTCGTGACTTATGAGTTCACAAACATCAGCATTATAACAAAATGGAAGTGTTTACTGAAAAGCGTTTGAGATCGCGAAAGTAAAAATAATCGAACAATTGCAAACGGAAAAAGAATTGATTATATGTACATACCGCGTGTACATGACTGTACATATATATGACGATGCACAAATTTTTGTGTTCGCTAAGACTACCACATGAATTTCGCTTTTATTAGATAGATTTTCTAGTATTCACGTTGTTTTAAAATACTCTAATTGTACTTATTATTATATTTCTTCACTCGAAGACCTGTAAGGTCAGACTCTGCAACGACAATTTTCTAGTCTAACTTATATACATGTTCCATATTCTCTTTGTTTCCGCTACAAAGAGGTATTTGTTAATGGCATTGCTGTCTTTACTTCCAATCATGTTTCTCAAACATAAAAACTATTACTTCGATCAAAAAACATTTTTAGATTTTTTCGTTTAAATGGCACTTACATTGTTTAGCATTAAAATACTTTCTTCATTAATCCTTTCAAAAATGCATGTGCATATAATTATTTATCTATGATTTAATTTTATAAATTACCAATTAAATTTCACATTTTCTTATGCTCCATTAGTAAAGAAAAAGCCAGTGCAAAATAAAATGAAACTATTACATACAACGTTTAAGGAGAAATATTAAACCATTTTAATAACAAAATATAAAAAGATAGTTTTCTTCAAAATTGAAATTGTTACCTCATAAATTTGCCAAAACGTAGATAATCACATATTTTAATTAAAATCAATGTATCTTAATTATTTTATAAAATTCTTTACACAAACTTATGTTCGCAAAATATCTTCCAGCTTCATCACGCCAAATTGTCTTCAGCACAAAATTTTTTATTCTTCGCGTGTATACCTTTTCTAAATCAGTTTTTCGAAAGTTGTGGTCGAATAACTGAATTTTCCCCAAATCTGTGATCTTTGTCCTAAACTTTCTTTGAGAAATCAATCTTTCCTAGCGATTACGTTTCTACTTCATAAATTTCGATATAGATCAAAAGAAGCAAAAACCTATTGAAAAGAAATGAACCAAATCAAATGTCCGGCCACAATTAAGCACAAGCACAAAAGAGAAAAAAGAACATAAGAGATAATTAGCACCGTGCATGATAAGAGGGAAAAAAATAAATAACAAATGACGTAAAAAAAAGAGACGCTACTAAATGCATTCTTATGAAGCGCGTTTGAATTCTCTATGTAAAGTTATAAATGTGCCATAAATCTATATTGCGTGAATGGGGTTGTAGTCGATCGTGATCAAAAGAGAAAAAAAAACTGCTACCGAATAAGTTCCATAATCATATCAAAAGAAAAACTCGTACACAGACGCCTAAGACTTTCTCGCGTATTCGTACAGAAGTAAGAGAAACTCGGTCGTTGCCTTCAATCGAGTCACAAAAAAATAAAAACTCTCCTTCTGAATGTGCGTTGAAACATTATCGAACCACGCGAGAGGCTACTTGTATGAATTGAAAAAATTGGTGGAAAAATCTAAAATAAATGCCAGTCTCCAGCGCCGCGTAAAAACGCTTAGAGTTCTTACAGTACGATACTAATCGCTCGAAACTCGAGAAAATTGCGAGTCTTCGGGATACAAGTTAATTCTTTTTAAGATTGCTTGATATAAATGATAAATTGTTAATTATTCCGACCGTAGGCTCGGTAACGTAGAGTCGAATGCGTAAAGGGTAGAAGAGAAAAAAAGAAATTTAGCGGACATATCATTTAAGGACAATACACTAATTGTTAAGGAAACGAAGTTTCTACTGAATGTATAATTAAAGTAAAAGAATATCAAGCGAGATAATCTAATCTGCGAACGAAGTCATTCTTTTATTGCAATTAAGAAATTGCCCATTGTAATTAAGAAATTTATGCGTACATTAAATTGATTCATAGTAGAAAGGAAAAATTTGAACAAAATAAATTCCTCTTTTATGAACTAAGTATATTGCTTAGATTTTTAATGGACTTCTTTTACTTGCAAGAATATAACTCTAGGCAATATTCCATATTTTGAAAAAGAATGACTTACGAGCGTAGGAATATTCGAATTTAAGAAAATAAAGTTAGGACAATGCGCTGGAGGCTGCGTACATTTGGAATTATAACAAAACCAAAAAATATAAACGTATTTGTGGAGTAGTGCGAACGAGCGGAGGTTCAGTAACGAAGCAATGAAGCAAGTAACGAAGATATGCATGAATTGTACAAATGAGTCCCTCCACGTCACAGAAAAAAAAAATAATATATATGAGAAATAAATATATATTAAACAAATTGATAAATATGTGATGTATTTAAACTTAAATGGTATGTGGTATTATGATATTACATATTTGTATATAAGGCGTACCCGTGCCATCTAAATAATCTAGGAGAGTTGTACCGATGATACAACTGCCATAATAAAAAAATTGCACATATAATATCTTGAACCGTTGATATCGAAATTCCCAAAATGAATGGTTAAACTTATTCTAAAGAAAGGCTGCGAAATCAAAATAATTTCGACTAAATTGTAGTTTGGAATCTTCTGTAATGAATTTAAATGTTTTTCTAAACTTGAATTTTGTATGAACTCTTGAACCAGTTTTATGAAATATAAATTATCCAAAGATACATTCGTACACTGGTTATTAATTATTCACTTCTAACAGGGATAATTAAATTTCACGGTAACGCGATCTCAACTAACAACAGTCAGTATTCATCAACGTAAAGTCATTGATTCATAACAGAGATTTTGACTATTTTCTTACAGCACAAAGAAAATAAAAACGCACACGATGAACAAATTCGATAAAACACCCACAACCACGATCACGACGATATGAACTTAATCATCCATCTAAAAAGTACATTGGTACAACTCCTTAAAGAAAGTGAAAGGGGTTTTATATACATTGAAAAGAACGTTCTTAAAACACTTGTATTATAAAAAGAGGAGTCCACTGAAGGACACGAAGACACAATGTTATCGAAAGACGAAAAAAAGATTATTATGGATTATTGTGCATAAATTATAACCTATTGTCTTTATACCTATTATCTACTTTTAATGTCTATCTGTCTCTACAACAGCATGATTCTTTATACTATTTCCATTTAATGTCAATCTATCCTCTATTTAAACTTTTAATACTTAAAAAATGAGGAAACTTAACGATGATCAAATAGAGCTTTCCTAGACTAATGTGTGTAAACAATCGGCCAGCTGTAGAATAATCGCGTGTTCGCGAGTCAGTTTTCTATAAACAAATACCTTACTCAAACTTCGAACTCTTGATTTTCTATCCGACATTGTTGCAATGTCTAAACGTTCGATAATATATACTAGATTTTAAAAACTTTTGTTTTTTCAGAGCGTGAAAAATGCGCTTACTGGAAAAGAAAACACATTGTATCTGTACAAAATGTAAAGTAATATCCCCCTTTTCGCGTAATTTATTGTCGTATATTTTTGTTACAAAGTTTGTCGGAAAAGAATAAAAATAAAAGAGCAAAAAAAGTGAATAAACAAAAAATTTCATAGTTAGCAAAAACAATTTTCCAGACATCGAACGTGCTGTCGTCTTTTGCGGCGCGCAAATCATTTTATCCTTGTACAGATTATACGTAGCAATTCTTCATAGCAATATGAATTATATTTATTACAAGGCGAACGCACTGTCGTTGCTTTTGCACCTGTTTGCTCGAGTCTAGTTCTTAATAATAACGAAATCATTACTATCTATCTATCTACTTAAATTAAGACCTTTGTAGGTTGAGAAAAACATTAGTTCGATCCTCGTAGCTAAAACAATCATTAAACTTCCTGCCCTTAAGAAAAAGTCAGTGTTTTAGATTTAAAACTTTTCAAAACATTTTCATAAAGGGTGAGCAATTGTGACAAATATATTCTTATCTATATTATATTGTCTCATTTTATTATATTACTAAGTATTATTTTGTATATTTCTATTATCTATTCTATATTGAAAATTAGATTCTGAAGTATCAATAGATTATGAAGTAAACTTGATAGATTTTTAACTAGCATTGTATAATAAATTAAAATTGTTATTTAAATATTTCCAGTACTTTTGCTCGCCTATTTCTATTATTCAATGCTCGGTATTAAGGGAAACGTAAAATAATGAATAAAAATAATTCATGCCGTAAGCAATATGGACAATATGTTTTCTTATAAAATAATCAATAATGTATTTATATTTCCGCGCGTCAACTACAGCTGGCAGTATTAGTTAATTCAATGTCTAAGAACTCCATTATTACATATTTCAGATAAATGAACATATTTTTCCCTAATTTATCTACTTTTATCTTTAATTCTTCGTATTGTGATCATTAGACTTGCTGTATAACTTACTTTCTCAATGATGCACGTTTCTTAATCAAACTTTTAATGCGTTATAAACTTTTCTCTACTACTATCAATGCACTTTTTCCTGCGATTGTTTGTCAATTACAATGTTATTAAGTGAACAGTTTTTATAATTTATTCAGAACAACACGTAATGTGCTAATTATAAAAACGTAACAGTTTAGTCAATTTCAAGTGCGATATGATAACGAGTCGTGAACGTTATTGAGCGGCCCATTTAATAATAAATACAAAACTTGATGCCAAAGTTGAAGAATGTCCCACATGTTGCTGGGCTGTACGAGAGACATAGGCCCCTCGGAGAAATAACGAAAATGAATTGAAACCACCATCATTTCAATATAATGTGGAGCATTAAAATTTTTCTTTGAGTTAAATTTCTTCTTAATTTTTTTAACAAATGTTCGCTTCTATTACGTTTTGAACTCGTCAATAATTATTAAAGCCCAATCCTACAAATTCTTTTTTAAATACAACCATTTATATTTTAAAAGCTCCATCAAACAACAAAAAAGACTTATTAAGAAATAATGAAATAATAAATGAAACAAGAACAATCAACATCCAGGGGTATTTATAAAAATAAAAATAAAGAATTGCAGTGCAAACACAAAATGAGCATACCGATTGAATCCAAAAAGAACAGAATGCCAAGGGAACTGTATAGAGATAATATAACGATGACCAGTAAAGTACAGTTTAAGATACAAAGGCGAAACTTTCGCGCATCAGTATTACGTTAAAGCGATAATTAATATATTACATTAGTACCTATATATTACATTGCGTATGCATACATACCACTTTATTTAATATATACACAGTGTTTATGGAAGCGATATAATTCTTATAATATGTATTGATGCAAGAGCTAAGAGTATATTGTATACCTACGTAAGATGTACAGAGAGTAAAAGAAACGACAAGCGAACAAACTTACAAAAAAGGTACTTTGGACTCGCTAGGTAATCTTGGTGTTATTTAATAATTAGCAAAAAAAAACAAAGCATATTAAGAAGAGATATAAATATCGCGTTCCCTCTCTAACGCGGAGCATGTCGACTCTTTAAAAAAAAAGCATATTTCTTTCTTTTCGCCAACGGAACCACTCTTGACATATATAAGCCGACATTTAAATGTGAACAAAGAAAAATAAAACAAACAAAAAACGTAGGAAGTATATGTTGTAAACCTTAAGAATCGCTGATCGTTCTCATAGTCTAACAAATGCGACGAGTAATTTATGCGCATTCGAATTATGTTTAGGCTCGGTGCAATAACAGAAAACGATAATCAATGAATCTCAATAACCAATCGAATTTCGCAACACAAAATCAAAAAATAACGCCATTAAAAAAGTAATCAAACTAAAACAAAAATGTGTGTCACTACTCTCGTAAAATAAAAAGTTTCTTGATATCCGGACTTTAACAATGTGACGAGAAAGAACCAAAATAATAACAATGGTACACGAAGAGAGTCGAAGTATAAAGTGAAAGAGAGACAGCGAATAACCATGCGGGCCTCACGAAATGAAAATTTTAAGAAAATCGATGAACTAAAGAACCTATTAAAAAAATATACTGCTACGAGGATTTAAAAAAGGATAAAAGAGAAATGGTTTTAATACTCAGATCTATAAAAAATAATCTAATGTCGTTTATAAATGATTATATATATGATGAAGTACCGAATATATAAAGAATATATTATATATATTATTACAACATTGCATACATAGTATATATGTACGATGTACGATGATACATAACTATTTTCTTCTATGGATATTGTGAATGACTGATGCGTATATTATTTTTCATCGAGCCACCAGTTCCGTTTTCACAACACTTTTACGGTCTTTCTCAAAGAAATTTCTAATACATTATGATAAAAAATTAACTATAATAACAAAAGGTTTTAAACAATAAGATGAACAAAAGAAAATCATATTCATTTATGATCGTAAAAAGAAAAAACGAAACTGGCGGCCCTCTGGCTACTTCGACACCGAGCTATACCAAAAAAATTGAAGTGGATATTATATATTAAACAGACAAAAAATATGATGTGTAAGCCAAGTGCCTTGTGTTCTGGTAACTAATCGTTGACTTTTAACTACGATATTTAAATAAAAGGCGATAGAGAGAACGCGAGAGAGAGAAAGAGAGAAAGAGAGAAAGAGAAAGAGAGAAGAGATAGTGCGCGTGTGCGTTAGAGAAATGAAAAAAAAACTTGCCAAAAACCAGCGTGAAGGGAAGTAGAGAGTGTAGTAGCGTGCTTTTTTGAACAAAAAAAAAGAACCAGATTGAATAAGAAGCTTGTATTAATAAAAAAAAATAATAAATGGTGAACGATATTTGCATTGAATAACGTGTATAACTTTTAAGGTAGGGTCACTGTGTAACTGAATCGCAAAATAAATTTAAAAAAAGAGAGAAAGAAAGAAAGAGAGAGAGAGAGAGAGAGTGCATGGAAAGACAACGCCGCGATTAAATCTAATAGAACAATGGTGTTTAGGCTCTACTCGAGTAAATATTTTTCTTGAAATAGCTAAATTTTTTAAACTCCGGACAGTGTAAAGATATCATTTCTATACGTACGATACATGGATGATTCGGAAAACACGTATAATATTCAGAACAAATAAAAAGATGATGTGTATTTTCAAAGATGACGTACGCACTTGTTGATATAAACTAATATCGGAATAGTCGATGTTTATTTTGCGGAGAGTTCAATCGTTTCTATATAACGTCGAATAAGATATTTTGCTAACGAAAAAAAGTATAATAAATAAATAACGGACAAACTCAATCATTTATTCACCATGAAGCTCCAAGAATTTTCGAATCGATCATTGCATTATAGAAAGTTAACCAAAAAACTATTGAAACTACACGTAACAAAAAAAATAAAACTAAATAGACGAAAGTTTGTATTCGCGTGCCAAAACAAGATGCGTTTGATACAGCGACAAAGACCGTCTGCACTTTATAATATGATTCCATACTTTTTCACTGCCTATCGAGCATAAAAGTTCTCGAGAATTTCGAAAATTGAAAATGTTCACTCGAGCACTTTTCCGAAAGAGATACTGAGCACTTTCAATGTTATGTTTAACAATAAACTCACAGCATCTACTGTATGTCTAGTCACTTATTATTATTTATAGTAAAAATGTTTTTTTTTTTATCAACCATACTAAACATAAATCAAAACTATTGAAACAAATTTAGGATTTAACTTTTTCTTTAGAAAACTATTTTTAAGTACATTCATTTAAGCAAAATAATTAAAAACACAAATACTCGAACAAAATTCATCGCGCTTTAAAAAAAATAAAAAACTAGATCACAAGAAAGAACGTAACGAGAAGGATGTTCCCCCTTAAAATTAGTGAGATCCCAAACGGGTCTTTTTCATTCTATAAAAACACATCACAGAAGCAAAGCTAAATAAAAAAACCTTTGTATTCTGTGAAAGCCAAAGCAGATTTTCTTAATCTTTGTGTCACTTTCTACGGCACAGCTGCGCATGTTATGCAAGGAATTGATATACATATATAAAAAGCACATATTAATTATCAATGTAAGTTAGAAAATTGTAAAAAAACTTATCTTCGCATTAGCTTTTTACTCAAATTTTTCTTTAAATAATCTCAACTGAGTTCATGCATTTATATTTTTGAAAGAATAGTAACCGTAATTGCGAATATTTTAATTTCACAAAGCAAACATTTTGCTCCCATTTCATTTTAATAAATTATAATTTTATAAAATTTAAAAACGAAGTGCTACTGTTAAACTATTGATGTAATAATTACTTCAAATAATAAAAATAACAATATTTAATAAATAATGCCATATCTTTTGCAGAAAAAATAATAGCCCTGATACTTAGATTGTAACAGCAACCGCAGATAAAAATCGTGGGCAATAAATGGATGAAAAAGACCCTAAAAAGACAATCCTCCTAGCTAATTAGACTTTAAATGTCTTTGTGTACGCGAAAGTACGAATGTCGAGTGTGAACGTGTACGTGGAAAGTATTAATTTCTAAGTCGAGCACGTCTTTTCTCAACGTGTAAAAATGAACGAGTGATTGTGAATTTGCTAAATAAAAAATGAATAGGTACATCTCTCTGGCCAAGTTTTTTCGTCGAGATCCCCTGTCACACCTTCCTATCCCAGAATCTATAATTGATTGTATGTACCAAGCGAATTATAATTATATAATTGTTATTACCAATTGTATCGGTCGTATAATTATTATGCCAAACTACGGCGAGCGGCGAGGCATACTTTTTCGCTTTGAAGCAAGAGAAAAAATATACAAGTCACGACGACGAATACTGGCGTTCAGTGTAGTTGATTGTACTTTAAACTTTAAGTATCTCTCTCACGACTCTCATGCTGACGAAGGGAGGTATTTTTGGGCCCTCTCCGTGATTTCTAAAGAGGGAAAAAGTAATTGAGCAAAACGTACGCGAACTTTCGTGTTGTTCTCGTAAGATTAAAAAAATAAAAACAATTGTTGAGTATATAGAAAAAAACTGATGACGGCAAAATAAGAATCGAAGCGCGCGAGAATTCACGGATTAAAAAATGGCCGATTGAAAAAAGATTGTTGCTATTGCACGTATTTTTTCAAAGATGAAGACAAAAAATTAGTAAGGGAGAACGAAAAATCTCAAGGCGATAAACTTTTTTTGCTCATTCGAATCGCTGATAATGTATGTAACATATATCTTTTAAGGCGCTAATTTTATTTTTAGACAATTGGATATATATTTAATGTATGATGAATTATTATTCGTCTCACGAATAAAAAAATATTGCGGTTCATCGTTACGCGATATATAGCGAATTTGTTCTGTGAGTGTGAGTGTGTATAGCACGGAAAAATTTTGTGCGTGTGAAAAAAAAATAAAAGGCGCGACAGATATATAACTTTTTCTCGAGCGGAGGACTTGTTTATCGTAAATTTTTAAATGGAAAAATTATAGAAAGGTGAAAAATAAAAAATAAAATACGAGTCCCTCGGTCACTTGCGTCGCACTTTGATTGCATTGTATAATGATGAGCGTAATTTTTCGATTACGTTATGATACTTCTGTAAATTGTCAGGATCGAATAAATTTGTAACTGAAATCCAATTTACCCACTGTGTGTGTTTGTCATAAAATACGGGACGAGCGTCCGTAACTTCGTATTTCCTTCTTATAGCTAGCAGTCATTTTAACGTTTTGAAAAATCGAAATGCTTTACGTTTGTTTATCTTGTCGTTCATATAGAGTTTCGTCTTTTTCTTTCAAATAGCTAGAAAAAGATTTTTCGAAATCTTAAGATGATTGTGACAACAAAGCTCGTCTATCAGCTCGCATTCATTCAAAAATATGATTATCTCCGTTTTATACGCTTACAAATAAAGTCTGTGCCAATTTCACTGAGTGACTAATCAGATTCCTAGTCTCAATAAACATTGTTAAAACAGTATTCACAATTTTTTTTAATTCATTGATGTTATAATTATATTACATATATTTATTATTTTAGGCCAAAATCAAATGATGGGCATCGTTAATATCATAACTTTAAATAAACTTTAATATTTTGTTTTTTAGTGTAAAGTCAGAGATCTGTACGATTTTATTATTGAACATCAATAGTTTTATTTAAAATTACACTTACAACTGACACTGAAGTAACTTAGAAAGCAGCCAAGTTTTTATCTTCGATTTTCATCAAACTCGCCTTCATGAACCTATATAGATTTATAAGCATAGATTTGGGTCGACTTAAAACTAACGATTTTATAGGATTCAAAGGTTTGGAAATTACTGTGTAATCTTATTATCTAAAATCTTTTATGATATTCTTTCGTGCACGGTTGAATAAAAAAGCGTATGTTAAATCTCATTTATGCAGGTTTTGTGAAAAATATGTTTGATACTACGAGCGAGAAAATGATTTCAACTTCGCATGGTCTTTTCACCCTTGCTCCGCTTGGTTGCAAACGTTCCTGCAAGGCTGAAATTACTTTCTTGCAGTAATATCAAAATAAACTATTTCGTTGTTGTATCAAAATAATGTTTCGATTCAAGAGCAAGAAAGTGATTTCAAGCTCGCGCGGATGTCTGCGTCTGAGCGAAGCAAAGGTGAAAAGACCACACAGGCTGAAATCACCTCCTCACTCATGTATCAAACTGTACTTTTTTATACGACGTGCACAAATTCAGCATACGTTTATATTCTAGCTTTGAGTAAAAAATATCAAAAAATAGAATGAAGCATAAACTTTTTTGTTCGAAATCGAGCTTTACGCATCCCGTTGTACGAACAAATTGTGTTCAATACTGGCATTTTAATTTCTTTAAATTATTTATTCTGACAATAGCAAATATCTTACTAATTTTTATTTTCGGAGTTTTGTCTATCGTCATTTTTTTTTGTTTGTAGCAAAAGTCTAGATTATTATAAATCGTACTATTAATTCTGTCCAAACTTTCATTTTAACGGTATAGTGTGTGTCGCACACTTAATTATTTGACACATTAATTGAAAGATCAAATAAAGTCGTGCATATTTTTCAAGTTCTTCTCTTCTCGTCGATATTTTTAATAAATTTATCAAATGTAAGTATATAACCAAAATAAAAATTAAATTTACAGTTTTCCACACCAACTTAATTTGTAAACTTTTATTAATATATAATTTATTAATTTTTAATATTAATTATTAAGTATTTAATTAAAATAAAATATCAATTATGTTACGGAATAGGAATTTCGGAGAAAAGGAATAAATTACACAAAGAGGAGATTCGGCTTCACGATCTTTAGATCTTGAAGCTCATATTTTACCACAGAACCGATGCCGCACTCGATATTGCATTATTATAAAATATTAAAATATATAAATTATAAAAAATATAAGAAGATAATAGAAAGATAAAAAAATAATGTTACTTTGTAAATATAAAATAAAACAAGAGAACGATTTTTTCAACTATCTTTAAATTTCTCGATTAGACTACTTTTTTCAAAGAAATTGCAGTTTTTGAGCTTGTTGATTTTATAATTGATAAACTACTCTTTACAACGGACGGATCTCTTTTTTATTCTAAGCGGCGATGCTGTAGGATTCTTTGTACCGATTTCCAGCTCTTTTTAAGGACGCGTTTGCCACTCAGGCTACTTTGTTCAAAGAAATCATAGTTTTTGAGCTTGTTTATTTTATAATTAATAAACTTACCTTTGCAACGAACAGATCATTAGGGTAGATATGGGTATTGCTGTGGAGTTCTGTATTAGTCACTTTTAAATACTATAGCGTCAAAAAATATGTTTATCTCAAAATAAGTATTTCTAAATCATAGATCGTGGATTCAAATTTGATATTTCAACAATTAAAACCTCTTAAATACGTTTATTTATCAAATCAAAATCTATTTAAACAACTATTACACTGCTGTAATTACTGTGGTTGTGCCTCTATGACTGAGTATTATTTAGTGCAGATTTTAATTACTGCGTGTATATATTATTATGATTTTAAAATTCGTTTGTATAGGTACAAACTTTAATTTTATGTGAAAATTTTAACAAATATGTGTTTATTATTATTCTAGTTTTACATTTTTTAGAGAATTTTTATAAATTTGGAATCAGTACACTGAAAAAAGTTTAGCAGCACAGCGATCTCACACATAGAGAGCAAAACGCTTCCAGTTACTCTGGTGGCTGAGCAGCGCAAGTTTGAAAGTATTACAGATTGAGTTTTGGGGCATATCCCAAACAGGTGAAGCCCCATCATTTCGTAACAAATTATATACGTATACCTACTTTAAAGTGACTTGTTAGTTAAAATCCAACCTCAAAGATAAGTTTTAGTTATGATATTAATTATAAAAAATGTATGTTTATAATTTAAAAATTTTTTCCCGTACATAAATCAGTATATCGTGTTTGCTGAAAAATACAATCATTTTTTTAAATCCTTCAAAACGTGGTTGGTATTAGCCACGGTCTCAGTCATGCCAATATATATGTTGTTACGATCGGAGCACGGGCAGACAAATAATTAACATAGATAGGAAACCCGGTTAGTAAGGGTGCTTATAACGTGTTAATCGGAAAACTCCGTAAACAAATTAAAGTCGAACACTTTAACCAATTGGAAAGGTTTTTTTATTTGATATAAAATACAAGCAGGACTTGCTCAGTGAGTGTTCGAGCAAACAGTGCTCTGTCGCAATTAATAAAAAAAAAGGAGAGAGTTGGGGGAATATCCCTGTCCGCTTTTGTCTTTTTTTTTATAACAAAAAAACTATGGCAACCAATAAACATTTGCCGAACTCTGTAGCCTTCCGTCTGCAGCTGAGCCTCTTCGCTCTAACCGCTCCGTGCCCCCTCCTTTCTCGAGGAGGGAAATCTGCGCCCCCGGACGATCCTCTTCGATCGCCGTGACGCGGCCAAACAACGACTTTCTAGCCAATCCTAGCATCCACCTACTTCCAGGTTTTAAAGCGTGCGGCGCGGTTCTGGTGGCATCGTCTGCTGGATTCTCTTCACTCGGGACCCACCTCCATTCCAAACTATTACTATTTTCGGAGATTTCACATAAACGATTAGCAACGTATGTTTTAAACTCGCGTGGATCTTTACGAATCCAATATAAAACTGTTTTTGAATCAGACCAAAATATTCGCTTAGAAATTTCGA